>JAVKPL010011115.1:0-117125 GCA_032173675.1 Gastrolobium villosum
TGCACTCCATATTTCTTCAGAAGTGATTGAAATTGTCTATTCACAAAATGTGTACCCCCATCACTGATGACTGCTCTGGGGGTTCCAAATCGGGTGAAAATGTTTTTCTTGATAAACTTCAGCACAATCCTGGCATCATTGGTGGGGGTAGCAATGGCTTCTACCCATTTCGACACATAGTCGACTGCAACAAGTATATATTTGTTCCCAAAAGAAAGTGGGAAAGGTCCCATGAAATCAATGCCCCACACATCAAACAACTCAATCTCCATTATTGGAACAAGGGGCATTTCATGTTTTCTTGTAATGTTCCCTGCTCTTTGACACCTGTCACATTTTTTAACAAAGATATTAGCATCTTTAAACAGGGAAGGCCAGTACATACCTGACTGTAGTACTTTAGCTGCTGTTCTTGCTCCGGCAAAATGTCCCCCATAAGGGAAACTGTGGCATTGCTCCAGTATCTTCTGTTGCTCTTCTTCAGGAATGCATCTTCGCAGTAGTTGGTCGGAACACCTTTTATAAAGCAAAGGGTCGTCCCAAAAATATTGCTTGGCTTCATGATGGAATCTCCTTCTTCCTTGGTAACTTAAATGATAAGGCTCTATACCAGCAGCCAAGTAATTTGCAATATCTGCAAACCAAGGAGCATTCCTTTCAGAGATCATAAGTAATTGCTCATCAGGGAATGTTTCCTTGATCTGATCTTCTTCTTGTGAACTCCTCCTCTCTAATCGAGATAGGTGATCAGCAACCTTATTGTCACTTCCTTTCCGGTCTTTAATCTCAAGATCAAATTCTTGGAGCAATAGTACCCATCTGATCAATCTTGGTTTTGCATCCTTTTTGGCAAAGAGTTGCCTAATTGCTGAATGATCAGTGAATACTGTAACCTTGGAGCATATCAAATATGATCTGAATTTGTCACATGCAAAAACAACTGCCAACATTTCCTTCTCCGTTACTGTGTAGTTGGCCTGTGCCGGAGTAAGGGTTCTGCTAGCGTAGTACACAGTTCTGAAAATTTTATCCTTCCGTTGCCCAAGTACTGCTCCTAAGCCGAAATCGCTGGCGTCACACATCAATTCGAAAGGAAGACTCCAATCTGGGCTTTGAATGATAGGAGCGGACACCAGCCTTGACTTGAGCTCCAGGAAGGCTGTCATGCATTTTTCATCAAAATTGAACTTCCTATCTTGCTCCAGAAGTTCACAGAGTGGTTTGGCAATCTTGGAAAAGTCTTTAATGAAGCGCCTGTAGAACCCAGCATGTCCTAAGAAGCTTCTGATCCCTTTCACAGTGGTCGGGGGAGGTAGCTTCTCAATTGCCTCCACCTTGGCTTTGTCCACTTCGAGGCCTTTGCTCGAGATCTTGTGTCCTAGCACAATGCCTTCTCTCACCATGAAGTGGCATTTTTCCCAGTTCAGCACTAGATTGCTCTTGACACATCTTTCCAATACCTGTTCAAGGTTATTAAGACAAGTAGAAAAAGAGCAGCCAATAACAGAAAAATCGTCCATGAAAATCTCTACTGCTTCTCCTACTAAATCAGTGAATAAGGCAAACATGCATCTTTGAAAAGTTGCGGGAGCATTACACAGTCCAAATGGCATTCTTCTGAATGCAAATGTCCCAAAAGGGCATGTAAAAGTGGTTTTGTGCTGGTCTTCTGGAGCAACCGGGATTTGGTTGTATCCCGAATACCCATCTAAGAAACAAAAGAATTCTTTCCCAGCCAAGTGATCAAGCATTTGATCAATAAAAGGAAGAGGGAAATGATCCTTTCGGGTTGCATTATTCAACTTCCTATAATCTTGACAAATCCTCCACCCAGTTATCTTTTTGGTGGCTATTAACTCATGTTTGTCATTTTCAATCACAGTAATGCCACCCTTTTTTGGAACGCATTGCACAGGAGCAACCCATTTGCTATCAGAGATAGGATAAATTATACCTGCATCAAGCCATTTGATGATTTCCTTTCTTACTACCTCCTTCATATTAGGGTTCAGTCTCCTTTGATGTTCTACAGAGGAGCTATCAGGATCTTGGAGCAGAATTTTATGCATGCAAACTGCTGGGCTAATTCCCTTTATATCAGCCATTGTCCAGCCAATTGCTCCTCTGTAGTCCTTGAGCTTCTGTGTGAGCTGCAGTTCCTGTTCATGAGTTAGTAAAGAAGAAATAATCACAGGGAGAGTGTTTTCTTTACCCAAATAAATGTACTTCAGGTGTTCAGGCAGGGGCTTTAGCTCCAAGTTCGGTGGCTGCTCTACTGAGGGCAATTTTGGTGTTTGCTCTTGCTCCGATCGGTTCAAGGATTCAAAGATCCTTTCCTTCTTCTCCCCAGTATGTACAGAACTGATTGACACCAGATACTCCTCCAATTCTTCAAAGTCTTTCATGCCTATTTCTGACTGCAAATGCTCCTGCTGTTCTTCTCTTATGATCAAATCAAGAGTTGAAATGCTGGAGCATTCCTCAGTGTTATCTTCATCAAACTTCATTGCTTTCATGACATTGAACTTTACCTCCTCCCCATTCACACTCATGGAAAGTTCGCCCTTTTTGACGTTTATGACAGCATCACCAGTAGCAAGGAATGGTCTGCCAAGAATTATTGGAACTTCTTGGTCGGCCTCGAAATCCAATATGATGAAATCAGCTGGTAGAATGAATTTATCTACTTGGACAAGGACATTCTCGATTTTTCCTTCTGGCTTAGCTATGGATCGATCTGCAAGTTGGAGAGTGACTGTGGTTGGTCTTGCTGCTCCTATGTCGAGCTGCTTGAAGATAGAAGCTGGCATCAAATTTACACTCGACCCCAGATCACAAAGTGCTCGACCAAGATAGTTCTTCCCAACTGTACATGGAATGGTAAATACTCCGGGATCCTTGAGTTTGGGAGGAATCTTAGTCAGGTACTTGCATGATTCTTCAGTGAGGGCTACAGTCTCGAACTCCTCAATCCTTCTTTTTTTTGACAAAACATCCTTCATAAATTTTGCATATGAAGGCATTTGTTCCAGAGCCTCCACCAGAGGGACATTTATGTGAAGCTGTTTCAACAAGTCTAAAAACTTGCTAAACTGCCTATCTTCATGCTGCTTTTTCAACCTCTGTGGAAAGGGAGGCTCAATGGGTTCACTCCTCCTTTTGCATGGTGGGACATAAGTTGGGATCAAAACTGGTTCCTTGTCCTTCATTGCTCCATCATCCACTCCGGATGTTGTGGCCTCGGGTGTGATTTCATCCTTCTGAACCTTCTCCTTGGGTTCTGTCTGAACTTGAGGGTCAGTAGTTCCCTCGACTTCTTCTTCCAACGGTTGGCTTGCTGATTGGCGTTTACGAGACCGTGCCACTAAATCTGGAGGTGGCAGAATTTTTCCATCTCGTAAACTTACCGCATTACAATGCTCCTGATCTTCCTGGGATGGCTTCTCTGTGTCACTAGGGAGTGTCCCTGGTTGTCTCTGTTTGAGTGCTCCAGCCAACTGACCAATTTGGGTCTCCAGGCTTCTCATGGCTGCACTGTTCTGGTTCATGTATTCCTTGACACAAGTCTCAAAGGATTGGGACTTCCCTTCACCCTTATCCCAGTTTTGATGGTTCTGCCTGGGATATGGGGGTCGATTCTGGTAGTTTCCTCCACTACCTCCAGCATTGTTCTGACTCTTCCATCCCCGGTTGTCATTGCTCCTGTAGTTATTGTCATAACCACCTGCATAACACACAGCAGCCAAATTGTTACATTCTTCAGTTTCATGAGGACCTTCACAAACGGAGCAACTTTGTCTTGATTGAGTTAAGAGAAGTTGCTCGGTTGGTCCTTTCTGTTCCATGGGCTTCCAGTTTTTTATAGTGTTCTGGAGCGAAGCCATCTGAGCTGAAAGAGCATCAGTTGAACTTAGCTCCAGAACTCCTGCCTTCTTGGGAGCATGGTCCCGTGTGGTAGGCCATTGAACATGTTTTTTTGAAAGTTTTTCTAACAACCGGTAAGTTTCCGGATAAGTAAAATCCAAAAGATCTCCCCCTGCAGCCGCATCAACAGTGGCTTTCAATGGTGGGGTTAAGCCATGATAAAACGTGTGAATAATGCCCCAATCAGAAACTCCATGATTTGGACATATTCGTATTAATTCCTTAAATCGCTCCCACGCTTCATACAGACTTTCTCCATCATACATTTGGAAAGATGCTATATCAGCCCTCACTTGGGCTTGTTTTGCTTGGGGAAAAAATCGGGTAACAAACTGCTCACATAGTTGTTCCCAACTAGTGATGGAATTCGGGGGCAATGTTCTCCTCCATTCCTTGGCTTTTCCTGCTAAGGAAAATGGGAAAAGCCTCATTCGCATACTTTCCTCCGGAATGCCATGAACTCTGAAATTATCAACTATCTCAGTGAAATTGTCCAAATGACTGTGGGGGTCTTCCATGGGCAATCCATGGAATTGACCAGCATTCATGATCATTTGGAACATTGCAGGTTTGATTTCAAAGTTCGGGACATTCAGTGGAGGAGGAACATAACCTCGTTCTGGACCATTTCTGAAGGGAGCAGCCATATCATTCAATGATGGCCCTCTTCCTCCATTCAGTCCTTCATCATTTTCATGATTGTTATTGTTTCCATTGTTACCATTTCCACCATTATTTAAAACTTCAGCCATTGTATGATTTCTTAACCTTTGAACTCTTCTTCTGTTTCTGAAGGTTCTCTCGGGTTCTGGATCAAAAACTATTATTTCCAGTCCAAGTTCTGTAGGTTCCGTGCTCATACAATGGGAAGTGGTTAAATTCACAAAAAGAAATTCAAAAATATCAACAGTGTTTCCTCTAAAACGCCCTTTCTTGCCAAATGATCCCCGGCAACGGCGCCAATTGCTTGGTCGGACCGCGAGCTGCTCGGGAATAATTTATATTGTAGGAGCAAGAGCACAGAGCAACAGTCAGATTTGCCAACAGGAGCAATTCACTCTGACTGAGAGCAACCCTCTTCGACTATACGCAAGCGTACGTGTCAAGCAATATAGGGTGTTATAGCCCCAGATTTATCGTCCTCAGGGAGCAATTGTGAAGTAAGAAACGTTCAAGGAAACTTAATTTGTAAAAATAAAATAAAGAAAAGCAACTATTCTCGACCAAGCTTCACAAAGAGCAATCTCTAGTCAGCTAGTTAAACAATGTTAACCATTCTGAACCTAGATGAGAGCAGTGATAACTTAGTATGATCATCGAATGTAAAAGCATCAATTTGAAGTAGTTCAAAAGTAATCAGTGAGATGAGAGTAAAATCAGTAATGTAAACACAAGTAAAATGTTGTGGAAAGAGTTGCAACAAAAGATTGATGTGGGGTTGATTTTTAAGAAGGTTAAGTAGGTATTCACGGGCTCCATATTTTCATCCCTTTGGTTAACCCTGCTTGGTAGCATATTTTATAAGTGGAATCTGCTCCTTCCTTTACTTTGCCTTAGGGTAAGAAGAGAGCAAGGCCTTGCTCCCACCTTACTCCAGAGGTCTTAGAGTTACACACAAGGAAACCATGCTGCCTTCTCAAAAGAGCATGGATTCACATGGCAGTGCTCCTCATTCCGGGTGTTTCTCCCTCCTTTCTTCAGGCTAAACTACCCCAAGATCTTGAGACTGCTCCACACGCCCCTGTCAGTGTTTCATCGACCGAGTGGTCCCGGGATGAGGTTGCAGCCCAAGGGGTTTCACAGAATCAATATATTAAACCAAAGAGCAACTCAGATTTCATTTATAAAATATGTGTTCCTTACAAAGTTATCCTAAGACAAAAGGGATTACTTCTATGGAACCCTTACCTACTTAAAGAAAGTTAGCTCCTAGTGAGCATTTTTCTAAAGAAAACAAAAGGAATAATAAAACTATCCTAGAGTGTCTGTCTCCTTTTGGTTGTTTGCTATGTTCCTTTTATAGAGCCCTTCATTTAATCCTCATTGTTCCTTTCATCAAGGGCTGTGCTTTCTTCAAATCCTCTCCAATGGTAGCTCTGCTCCTTGCCAACTCAGCTCTTCATAGGAATACTCTCCAATTGCAGCCTTGCTCCTTGCCAGCGCAGCACTTGATGGAAGTGGTCCCCCTTGCTTTTGGTTTCTCTTTGTGCGCAAGAATTCTGGGATCAGGGAGACATGCCCACTATTTCAGCTATAGCTGATGTGGCGGCTCCTGATTGCTTCCTTTTGCTGCTTCTGTACTGTAGCAGGGAGACACCTCCACCTTCTCTGCTGATGCTGACGTGGAGGCTGCTGATTGCTTCCTTTATTTGCTTTCTGTACTGTAGCAGGCTTTATGCTCCCTTCTGCGCAGCATCCCTCTCTTCCTAAATGTGCAGCTCCTCTTGTTGGGTCTTAGGTTTCCTGATCAAAACAAATTAACCCAATAGTCA
Organism: Gastrolobium villosum; assembly: GCA_032173675.1. NCBI lineage: Eukaryota > Viridiplantae > Streptophyta > Magnoliopsida > Fabales > Fabaceae > Gastrolobium > Gastrolobium villosum. Next base: position 6,417 of record JAVKPL010011115.1, read on the forward strand.
TATGTGCAAAAGATAATGTTAATTTTCTCCAAGCCTACTCTAATTCCCGTTTCACGTATTGCTCTGTTCTGCTTCTTAAAACAATTGCTCCTCATGGAAGAGGGAGGTTAAAGAGAGTGATTTGTAATTAAAACTCGGGCTTGGTGGAACAATATGTACCTAATGGACCTCAACTTTTGAAGACCATCAATGAGTAAAAATCGTTCCCATGAGGATTTGTGTTCAAACTCCAACTAACCACTTATAACTAAGTTGAATTAGACAAGAATTCATTGAATGCATTGATAATTGTCACCAGAATTTGGAATATAATTGAAATTAGTAAAATGACTAAAATGTGAATTATAATTTTTAGAACAAGTAGTAGGAAATCAATGTCCCTCAACCATAAACTTATGTAAGAATCAATCCTATTATGAATTATCTCCCATTTGATGTCAATCAACCTTTTTATTATCCCCAAGATGTAATCCCTTACTATCTTGGTTGATACATTAATCAAGAACCCCAATCCCTTGGTGATTCCCTTCTTAATTCATACATTAAGCACTAAGATTTAAAGATTACATCAGAGTCCTAGTTCCAATCCCTTGAATACTAGAACACTGATGATGAAATTTCCAGTTACATAGATAATGTAAACATTCTTGTTCTACACTACTCCCTTAATGGAAAGAATTGGCAAAGATAATTTCATATCATCACATAACAGATAATCATAATATTCAATCAAACATACATAAATTCATCTTTGAGTTCCATTGAATTCTAACTACAAAGGACTCTACTCAGACATAGGAAAAGAAATAACAAGAGAAGAAAAGAGATCAAACTCCATTGTCATGTTGTTGAATCTTCAATCTTCAATCACACTTATACAAAGTTTACTAAATTAATACAATACTAAGACCTAAGGACTTTGGATTTTTCAGAGAGTAAAATGTATCAGATATGCTATCCTCAAGTGTGAAGGCCCCTTGCCTTTTATAATTTACAAATTCCAAAACTGAAATAACATCCACTAACTGACATGGGCGCTAAAACGTTCCTTGTTGGACGTTTTAGCGTTCAACTTTAACGGATGCCCAACTGCTTTCAACTGTTCTCAGTGCTAAAACATTCATCCTGGCCGTTTTAGCGTTCAAGAACCGAAACTTTCTTAACAGCAGATCGCTAAAACGTTTGCTTTGGCCGTTTTAGCGCTCAACACCAGCAATTTTTGACTTCATTTTGCAGCAGCGCGCTAAAACTTTCGCTTTGGACGTTTTAGCGCTCAACACTTGAATTCTCCCATCTCTTCAGAATTTTGTTCCTTCTCTCTTTTCCTTCTTGAGCTTGATTTTCCTACAAGAACAATGAAATTTTTTCATATAAACTTCAGAACTTGTACTTAGGAATTTCCAGGAATTTAACCTTCTTTTCCATCCACTTAGTCATACAAATTAAGCTAATTCATGCTTTAAAACCTGATAAACCAAGGTTTTATCAGTATTTTAATCAAGAACTTAGGATTCTGAACCTACTTATTTTTCTAAGATTTATCATATTTTTATTTTATTTTTCGCAGCACCTTTCCGATACGCGCTTTTCCATAGCCAGTATCAGTTCTGGCACCAGTTCTCATTATTTTAACATGAAACTTGTTTTACAAGTCCTATTATTCTTGAAATATTCATGCGCTTATTATAATTTTCCGGGATACTTTATCGGTACACATTTATACCGAGTAGCAGAACCAGTATCTGCACTTTTCGTCAGAAAAGCGACTTTTAACATTATTAATCACTTACCCTAATTATTTAAGTCTTCTCATAATTATTAAGGTCAATTATGGAATTATTTCTTAGTTCTCATATTTAATTAATTAATTTCCTTATTTAACGGTGCGGGTTCTCACACAGCCCGACTCATTTTAGCTCGAAAAAAACTGAGTCAACCCATGGGTCAAACGGGTTGGCTCGCGGGTTATTTTTTTTAAAAAATATAAAAGTATAAAAATTAATGAAGGTAAAGTGGAAAGCTAGAACCTAAAATCCCAATTCCAAAGACCCAAACGAAAATACCCTGCAGCTGCCAATAAGTCCAAAATCGTGCATTAAGGACCTTTTTATAGTATGTGTGACAGTGTGAATTTGGTGCCAACTGCCAATAAGTCCAAATGCAAAAGAAATTTTCTATGGTTTATCTGTATAATGTCTTTGTATTGAATGAATTAATAATTTAGGAAAACAATTTAAAAGTTACAGCATCAATGAAATTTTATTTTATTTTTTTCATTTTTTCGAGCAACATGCGAGCCAACTCTAACCCGACTCGGGTCGGGTTAGGTTGAGTTTTTTTGGCTCATTTATTTTTCGAGCCAACCCTAACCCGGCTCGATTTTTTCGGGTTGAATGCGGGTTGGATCGGGTTGAGTCGGGTTGCCCGTTTTGCCAACCCTATATATGTGTGTGTGTGTGTGTTAATAGTTGATTTTCATATATATGAGAATTGAAATTTAATACCAAATCATAATCGTTGATTTTAGCCAATTAATGGTTATCATATATTGGAAATCAAACTTATTAATTAATTATTAATTTCCAATAAATAATAATCATTAATTGGCGGAAATCAATATTTATTATTTGATATCAAATTTTAAAGTTTGACATCGGTGTCAAAGAATCATATATATATATATATATATATATGTACGTGGAGCAATCAAATACTTGTCATATATATATGTGAAAGTATGAAATGCAAGGAATCATAATCATACAAAAGATGAAAGAATTAAATGAGGAGAATCATAACCATACACCTGTTGTTGCTGTACCGCTGTACGTAAAGCAGCTGCAGAAATGATTTTATCTATATATATATATATATATATGGGATAGGTTATTCTGCCTACTCATATTTTATCTACTTTTGCCTACCTCTTTCAGTATCGTTAGATTACAATCTCATCTAACAGTGGAGATTTATGAGATAAAATCAATCATTTTATCCCTTTCTTTTTCTCATTGTCCCTCACCCTTTCTCCTCAGCTCAAGCAATTATCATAATACCGAAACAATTTTGCGGTTTCTCTTCTTAGGCTTATCCAAATAAAAATGAAAATCGAAAGCCAAAAAGCCTTTTTGGCTTTTAAATCACGGGTAATAGAAACGTGGTATACTAATCAATTAAACAAACAATCCTAAAAAATTTAATCATCTTTGCTTTTTTTTTTGTTACAATCTTTGCTATTTATTTTATTCATTAGAGAGAAAAAAAATCAAAATTCAAACTTTATCTTATCCAGCACCGCCGCTGAAGATCCCGGTGAGAGAAACTGGAAATCTCACTGATCTGTTGATCTAACTTTTTCAAACTTTATTATCACATGATGTATTTTTGTCTTTTCAAAGTCATACGCTTTTCTTTTAATTATGTACACTATGAATTTTGTTTTGTTCTGTTCTGTATAGATGAGCATAAAAGGCAAAGAAGTAAACTATCTCTAACTGTAAGAGGATGATGATGTGATACTGTTATTTGATTCCTGCTGCTGTTGCAAACCATGGCATTGGGCTAAGGACAGGAAGGCCCATTCGTGAAGTAAGGCAACCTGGTTACTTAGCGGATTATTTTCAATGAAGATAGCAGCGCATTAATGGGTGTGTTTGTAATTAGAAAAAGTTAAAAAGAAATAATAGATTGTAACAGAATGAACATATATAGCCCACGAAAGGGGCGTGAGAAGATATTCAGAAAATTTATTGGACAATTCCCTCTCTTTTCTCTGTTTCTCTCTCTATAATTCTCTACCTCTCTGATTCCTTCCAGATCCAGATTTGAACTCCTTACAATTGGTGCTTTCATTCCTTCTCTTCCTCCTGTTCATGGCTGAAAATACGTGTATGCCTGATCTGCAACAACGTTTGGACACTCTGGAACAACAGTTTCAGGCAGCTGAACTGATTCGGGAACAACAGCATCGGGATTTGCAGGAATCGCAGTCTCAACTGCATGATTCGCAACTATAAATACAAGAATCTCAAAATCGTTTTCACCAATATCTGAATCGTCTTATCGATTTACAGCAACACAACCATGGTTTATTGGGTTCCGGTCCGTCTTCGGGATCTAATGCTAGCGGTGACCATTCCAGATCTCGTCAGGTGAAGCTTGACTTCCCTCGTTTCTCCTCTGGCGATCCAACTACATGGACCACAGCTGTTGAGAGGTATTTTGCATTTTATCATGTTCCTATTCCATATCGTTTGAACGTTGCAGCATTTCATCTTGATGAACCTGCTGCAAGTTGGTTTTATGATGCTGATCAAAATGGCTTAATGCCTGATTGGCGCACGTTTTGCACTGCCTTGTTGCCTCGTTTTGTTTCGTCTGAATTCGAAGACCTACTGGCACTTTGGTGAAAATTCAATAAACTGGATCTGTGCTTGATTACCAGTCCTCCTTTGAGAAGTTAGTGAGTAAGGTTCCTGGTTTATCGGCCACGTTGCTGCGCAGTATTTTTGTCTCGGGTCTCAAACCTCACATTCTTCGTTCCGTTTTGACTCGGAGACCTAGTGATTATCATGAAGCTTTTTCGTTAGCACGTGTATTTGAAGACCAAGGCACGGATCCAAAATTTTCACGTCCGTGGCAACCTGCTCCGAAACTGGGTAATTCACCACCCCCCCACTACCTCCACCAAAATTATTCTGATCCCTGCTATCCCAATCCGTCGTTTATCTCAAGAGGAAATGCTACAGAAGAGGGAGAAGAACCTTTGTTACAATTGTGACGAAAAATACACTTTCGGGCACAAATGAAAAGGACGTCTAGCACTGTTATATCTTGAGGGGGCGGATGATACTCATGATCCGGGACCAACACCAGAAACAGAGGACATCATTGCTCCTGACCTGCCACCTGAAATCAGCTTCAACGCCATATTTGGCCACCGTAGCCCCAAATCCTTTTGCCTGACAGGCTCTATTAAAGGCAAACATGTCCAGATCTTGGTGGATGGGGGAAGTACCCACAATTTCATTACGCACCGCATGGCTTCGTTTCTTGGTTTAACGTTACATCATATTAACCCTTTCCAAGTGCAGGTGGGAAACAGTGATGCCTTACAATGCATTGCTTCGTGTATTAAGATTCCTTTAAATTTACAAGCCCATGCTTTCATTGTGGACCTGTTTGTACTTGATCTCAAGGGTGCAGATGTGGTTTTAGGCATCCAATGGTTATCAACTTTGGGCCCTATTATCACCGACTATGGCCACATGACCATGTCCTTCAACCATAATAATTCCACTATTATCCTACATGGGGACCACTATTCTTCACCTTCCCAAATCTCTCATGCACAATTCCACAAATTAATTGCCCAAGATTCGGTCTCATCTTATTTCATGTGTCTTGACAGCACCGAATCCTCAATTACAACACCACCGCCTCAAACCCCACCGCCACCAATTCAACAACTACTAACCCAATTCCATGATATATTCACTACACCCTAAGCCTTACCTCCTGACCGTGTTACTAACCACTATATCCACCTATTTCCTCAATCCAAACCCATACAGGTCCGCCCTTATAGGTACCCCCATTTCCAGAAAATAGAGATTGAAAGCATGGTACGTGATATGCTACACACGGGTGTGATATGGCGAAGTCACTCTCCTTTTAGCTCCCCTGTGCTCTTGGTGAAAAAGAAGGATGGCACATGGCGATTTTGTGTCGACTATAGAGCATTAAACGCCATCACAGTGCCAGATAAGTTCCCAATCCCTACTGTGGATGAGTTGCTAGATGAGCTACATGGTGCCCGCATTTTTTCTAAGTTAGATCTTAGATCAGGCTACCATCAGATTAGGATGAACCCCATAGATGTCCATAAAACTGCTTTTAGGACCCATCATGGACACTTCGAGTTCTTGGTGATGCCTTTTGGCCTTTCAAATGCTCCAGCTACCTTCCAAGCAACTATGAACCAAGTCTTCAGTCAATTTTTATGGCGGTTTGTCGTTATATTTTTTGATGATATACTTGTTTATAGCCCATCTCTCCAGGCTCATGTTGATCATTTACACCAAGTACTGCAGACACTCCGATTCATCAGTTCTTTGTTAAGCAGTCTAAAAGCTCCTTTGCTGCCCATGAAATTCAGTTCCTGGGACATATTATTTCTACTGAGGGAGTTACTCCAGATCCTTCAAAGATTCAGGCAGTTCGCGATTGGCCCACACCGCACTCGGTCACTCAAGTACGCGCTTTTTTAGGATTATCGGGCTACTACCACCGTTTCATCAAAGCATACGCGTCGGTGGCTGCACCGCTTATGGATTTATTATTCAAGGACGCATTTCAATGGTCCGAAAAGGCTGCCCAAGCCTTTATCACTCTCAAGGACTTGTTGACAAATGCCCCTATTTTGGCCTTGCCCAATTTCACAGTTCCTTTTACTTTGGAGACAGATGCCTCGGGTGTAGGCATTAGAGCGGTATTGTTACAGGTAGATCATTCAGTTGCTTTTTTTAGCTGCAAATTATCCAAATTAATGCAATCAAAGTCTACGTATTATAGAGAAATGTATGCTATAACCACAGCGGTAGCTAAGTGGCGGCAGTACTTGTTGGGTACTCCTTTCGTCATCCGAACTGATTACCGCAGTTTGCATCACTTGATGTCACAAGTGATTCAGACCCCAGAGCAATAACAATTTCTTGCGAAATTGTTGGGGTTCAATTACACTATCCAGTATCGCCCAGGAAGGACAAACACAGCGGCTGACGCCTTATCCCGCCAGTCGGAGGAGGTTACCACTACTGTTACTACACCGGAGCTCATGGCTCTCAGTGCACCCACATCCAATTACAGTTCCATTATACAGTCTGAATTACAACATGATCCCTACGCTACTCGCATTATAAATGAATTACAGACAGATTCAGTTAAATGGCCATAGTGGGTACATAAACAGGGTCAATTGTTCCACAAAAATCGCATGTATATTCCTACGGGGTCCTTGGTGATTCCCCTCCTTCTCCATCTGTTCCACTCCTCCAAGGTTGGTGGTCATGCTGGGGTCTGACGAACGCTTATCCGGGTTGGTGCTTCGTTTACCTGGAAACACATGAAAAGAGATATTCAATAGTATATCCAGTCCTGTAAAATATGTCAAAAGACAGTCCCCAAATCATTCACCTTACGGACTGCTGCAGCCCCTCTCCATCCCATATGCCATCTGGTCGAACTTGTCCATGGATTTTATAACCCACCTTCCTAACTCAGGGGGTTTCACTGACATCATGGTTGTAACAGCCCGTTACGTACCGGAGATTTTATCATTATATATGGTATTGAGCGCAGTTACAATCACAGTAATTGGGTTAATTAAATTACGGGAAAACTTTTTCCTTTTTTTTTTTACTTCCTCATTTTAAACAATTAACCATTTCCGTAACTAATCAAAACAACTCCGTAATTGTAAATGCAAAACTCGCGGAAGCATAAACTTACTAACATTCACTATCTTTCTTATTACCCAATTAATTTAAACTTATCTTTTGACTCTCATCTCTTACCATGTTATAGCTCTCTTCATAAGCTACGCGTGGTTTCAAACCGCACATAATTCAGAGCTCTGTAGACCAAGTTATGCCATTTATTTCAGTCTAGAAAAACCATTATTTTTGAAATTTGCACCGTGGTAACCGATTACCATTCCTGTGGTAATCGATTACCCAGAATTTCAAAATGAGGCAGAAGCTTCATTTCAGCTCCCCTGTTCTCAGGTAGTCGATTACCAAGCATTGGTAATCGATTACTGAAATAGGTAATCGATTACCAATGCTCAGGTAATCGATTACTTTGTTCACAGTGGCTCATTTTGCGTCCCCTGCTACATGGTAATCGATTACCAATGAAAGGTAATCGATTAGTATACAGTAAAAATGACAGATGACAGCTTTTAGGACCCAAAATAAGTGAGGTAACTTACTCCTAACACCTTGATACTTAACATACACACTATCCAAGTTCTAATATAGGCTCTAGGCCCTTCCCTCATACATATTCTAATACCAATGTACCATTTTACCTCATTCACCAATTGTGTTGCCATTTACATATCATATGGCTCATTTTACATCATAAGTGTTCAATGCCTCAAAATACCATATGTGTGGCCATGGACAACTCCCATGCTCACCAAAATATCAATAGAAACTAAAGGCATAAATATACATAAACTTTAAAGGGCTTAACATAAAGTCATGAACATACAAGAGCATGGCAATATCAACATGCAACAAGTTCATGACCTAAGTCCTAAAATACTAAACACCATGCTATGTGTATCCAATAGAATCCCCCAACACACTATGCCCTCCTGCTCCACTCCTCCAAGCTCAACCTAACCTGAAATGATGTCCCCAAACGCGGGGTGAGATATACAAATATATCTCAGTAAACCAAGGGTACTAGAGGATCACTCCACCCCATGGCTCACTCAATGTGCAACAATTAACATTATGTAACATGCATGACATACAATATCACAAACAACTGGGCACAATCCAAGAACATCCACAGCTGGATTACGTTCAAGGACCCCATCGTATAACTCCCGGAATCTTCCTGGTGCCTCTCCCATAGTTGAGACGACCCAATGGCAAAACCCAACTGGAACTCCTCATGAGCCCTATCCAACGGAAGTCCCACATTTGGATCATCCTGGTACCGCTCCCAGAGTCGGCCCCATGGCAAAACCCAACCAGAATCCCCAGCGGAATATCCAGCGGAAATCCAATGTTTGGATCATCCTAGTACCGCTTCCAGAGTCGGCCCCACGGCAAAACCCAACCAGAATCCCCAGCGGAATATCCAGTGGAAGTCCAAACCAACACACATCTACTGGCCAGAGATCAAACAATTTACACACAACACACTCCAAGCATGTCACACAATCAAGCAATAATGCATGAACATACATATTCACACAATGTTCAACACACAAATTCCAAACACAACCTTCCACTAGGCGTGGTGGAGCACACAAGGGACTAAACCCGAGTTCTAAAGGTTTACCTCAACTCCGAAGCCAATGCTCCATACGTAAGCTCCAAGCTTAATCCGCTTCCATAGCGTCCATGAGAGGCAACCTATATGATCAACAACATGATCATCAATACAATTTCCATGTAAACCATTCATTTACACAATTTATTTACACAATTCATCATCAATTAAATCACTTAGGCCAAAGGTTATTTACACTTATCTTTCCTTATACATCATCATAGGCCAATTTACCACATACTCAATACATCCAACATTCTTCCAATTCCACAACAACCTACCAACCTACCATCCATTTAAACACCACTTACAATCATACAACCCCAATTATACCATTGTTATATCATCAAACCAACCATAACCTTAATAGGTCGAATTGCTCATGCCCACCAATCTAGGGGTATTCAATCCAATTCAACACTCATACTCACCATATAATCATATTACAACATCATACAACAACTCACCACACAATCCTCACATAATTCAACTTCACCATTCCATGACCCTCAATTTTTCTAAGTTATAAAATCCATATTTTTCCTCAATAATTTTTATTGCATTTATAGCTAATACACATTATTCTAAGACACATTCATGTACAAACTTCTTCCAATTGAGCTCTCTAAACACATCAATCAAATAAGCCCTCTTTAGGGTTCATAATTCAAATCCTATGATTCAACCATTTTTTTTTTTTTGCAAAAGAGGAAATACAAAAGACTACAGGGTAGAGGAAATTCTTGGACTACATACGCCCATAAAATCTCTACTAAGGAAAGGTCTACACTCAGATGGAGGTTCCTGCAGAATATGACATTCCCAATCTATCCACTTGCCCCCATGTGTAGCTAGAAAATCTGCTACCATGTTACCTTCTCTATAAATGTGAGATAGTTTGACTAACCATTGCCTCCGCAGCAAGGCTCTCACTTGGTTGATCAGAGGAGCAACCGGGTGGTTATTCTCACAGCCATTCATCACCAGATCGACCGCCACTTGGGAGTCCCCTTCTATCAAGATCTTCCTGCAACCTAAGTCCCAGGCTACTTGGATACCATGAAGGAGACCCCAAACCTCAGCTCTCAGAGAAGACCCTGTACCAAGGTTCCTACTAAAGCCTATGATCCATCTGCCTGAATCATCTCTAATGACACCACCACAACTAGAATTGGCTCCTCTATTGCTACTCGATCCATCAACATTCAGTTTCAACCAATCCTGAGGAGGGAACTTCCAGCAGATCATCTTCTCAACCGTGGTTTTCGTAACTGTCCCAACCAGACCCATTACTTTCTCTGCGTCCTTGAAGTTTGCCACATAAATCAAGGCTCTTCTGATGACCGATTCTTGACTGAAAACTTTGTGGTTAAAAACTAAATCGTTTCTGTCTCTCCAGATATGCCAGATAATGACTCCGAACAGCAGATTCCAGTCAACATTAGAATGGAGCATTACCCCAGAGATTAGATTTTCCCGGATCCACTCGCAAAGGTTCCTGTCAAAGAAACTAGGTTGAAGAGTGATAAACTGGAAAGAGTTCCAAATACCTTTGCTCCAAGAACAATCTCTAAGGATATGTAAAAGATCTTCTGCGTTCGAGTTGCATCTGGGGCAAAGGGTATCGGTTGTGAGGTGTCTCTTTGCTCTCTCCACGTTAGTTAGAAGATTGTCCACAAGAGCTTTCCAAAGGAACAGTTGGATTCTAGCTGGACCCTTCCAATTCCACGGGTTGAGAGGTAGAAGGTTACCTGTCGTGTGACCATCTTCTTGAAGGAGACAGTAGGCGGATCCGACAGAAAATACACCATCGCTTGTGTCTCCCCAAATGACTAAGTCATCTCCATTCGTAGAACTTGGAGGCATGATGTTTGCAATAGCTTCACAAGATTGGACGGAAACAAACTGGCTAAGCAGGACCCAATTCCAATTACCTTCACTATTAACTAGCTTATCCACTGTCCAATTAGAAATCTCATCTGTAATAAGTGCCACATCTTTTGGTTGAATGCAATTAGACCCAATCAACCAAGGATCACACCAGAATTTAGTTGTCCTACCATTGCCAAGTTGAATCTTTGAACCAGCGATGACCTTAGGCCAAACTTTAAGGACCCCTCTCCAAGGATTTGAAGCTTTTCTGGCCCTAGGCAGGTTGGGAATAAGATCATCCCCAATAGCATACTTGTTCCTTAGAACTCTGGCCCATAAACACTGTTTCTGAGTTAACAAACCATGGCCTACCTTCATGAGGAAAGCTTGGTTAACCCCTCTCATATTTCTAAGCCCCAGTCCACCATTATCTCTATGTTGACACACTTTGTTCCAAGCGACAGTATGGATTCTTTTGCTATCCCGAGCAGATCCCCAAAGGAAATCACGGGAGATCTTTTCAATATCATCACAGGTTTTCAAAGGGAGAAGACAGGATTGCATTGAATAAGCTGGGATGGTTGCTAGAACTGATCTTGTCAAAGTAGATCTTCCAGCCATGGAGAGCGTCCCTCTTTCCCAATTAGAATACAAAGAAACTGTATTCTAACCATTTAAATACAAAGAAACTCACCCAAATGCAGGGCGCAAGGCTCCTCCCAAACATACTCCACCATTGGAGCACCTAGAAGCTCCATGAACACAAATCTAAAAGCTTGAGCCGCGGCCTTGAAGCGGAGATTTCGCAAAATAGAGCTAGATTCAAGGCTTGCCACTAGTACCAATGTGTTTAGAAGGTCATTTCCAATAAATTTCAACACAAACTTTGCTAAAAAAGGTGGAGAAATGAGTGATTTAGAGAAGGGGAAGAATTTGAAGAAAAATGGAGGTGGGAATGGTTTTGGCCGCGTGAGGAAGAAGAGGGAAGGAGAGAGAAAAGTGAGGGAAAAAGGTGGGTTTGGCTCACTTATGCCACAGGCGGGTCCCACATGCAATTTAACTTTAATCCATCACCTAATTCCGATCACAAATTCATAATCTACTTATTTTTCTGGTTCATAACATATTTTTGTTTCCTAAAAATACCTATAAAAATTTCACTCTTATCGGTACAATTATACCACAGTATTTTTACAATGGGAAAATCACTATTCATCAAAATTTTCAAAACTCGCCTATTCCCTCAATTTTTCGTCCTGAATCCATTTCCGGCATAATTTTTATCATTTGAGATCTCCAACTCAATTTTTCATACTTCGGGTTACGTTTTTGGCAAATTACCATTTTGCCCTTGGTACACATTTTGACCCCAATTTCAGGATTTTCACTAATCCTTCCCTTTTAACCCACATTATATCATATAAATTCACATTTAAATTTATGAGGTGTTATAATGGTCGTAGTAGACAGGCTGACAAAGGGAGCTCACTTCGCAGCCTTACCTCCACGGTATTCGGCGGTAAAGGTAGCTCAGGTGTTTTGGGACACGGTAGGGAAGTTACACGGCCCTCCCCGTTCCATCGTCTCGGATCGTGATCCCATCTTCACCAGTGAATTTTGGAAGACTCTTTTCAAATTACAAGGTACTCGGTTGTAATTCTCCTGTGCGTATCATCCGCAGTCGGACGACCAGACAGAGCGGGTCAACCAAAGGCTGGAACAGTACCTTCATTGTTTTGTGCATGACCATCAGAGCTCCTGGCATCGCTTCCTCAGCTGGGCTGAGTTTCATTACAACACAGCTTATAATCACTCCACCTGGACCACCCCATTCCAGGCCACTTTCGGTCGTTCCCCACCGTGTTTGTTGGCCTACACACTGGGAACAACGCAAATAGAGGCGGTATACACGGATCTTCAGCAACGTTCCTTGATCCTTGCTTCATTAAAGCAGAACTTAAAAAAAATCACAATCATTGATGAAAGAGCAAGCAGACAAGAAGCGCAAAGATCATAACTTTCAAGTCGGGGATCAAGTCCTTTTGCGCCTGCAGCCATACCGCCAACTAACGATCCATAGGCGTTCCTCACACAAGCTCAGCCTACGGTTTTATGGACCGTTTGAGGTTGTGGAACGCATCGGGCAGGTGGCCTATCGCCTTAAACTACGGGAAGGATTCGTGTCCATCCAATTTTTCATGTCTCTCTTTTGAGACCCTTCGTGGCTAATGGGCAACACAAAGTCCACCCTTTTACGGTGGATCTACCGAGTACACCGCCCATGCATGTGGTCGCGACTATTGTCTCCAGAAGAAAAATATGGAGGCAGGGGAGTGAAACACCCCAAGTCCTGGTGCATTGGCAAGGGTTACCACCGGAAGAATCTACTTGGGAAGACGAAGGAGTCATGGTGGGTAAGAGTTTTTCAAAGGACCAGAACCTACCCACACTGCTGAGTGACAAGAGGGAGAGGAGTACTTCTGAAACAAGGGGCAAAAGAAACTATCTTGGCCAAACCTCCCCACCAGTGTATAACTCGGGTACTGCAACGAGCATTAATGGGGCCACTGACGACACCAATGGGAGCCTTCCAGCTGGTGATGGCCTTACTTCCTCAACCACTCCACAGTTAATGCCACCAGTGACTAACTCGGGTAAAGAAAAGAGCTTTAATGGGATCGCAGGCAAACCCAATGGGAGCCTTACAGCTGGCGGGGGCTGCCCTTCCTCAACCACTCCGCTGTTACTTGCACCCAGTTGTATTCCACAGTCTCCAAACCTCCAAAACCTTCCTACCGACACAGCAATTGGGCCAGTAATTCAGGTCAGCCAAATACAAGAGGAATCAATTGAGCCCACACATCTCGCGGATGAGATTTGTTCTCATAGGGACAGGAATGTTGCAAACCGTGGCATTGGGCTAAGGACAGGAAGGCCCATTCGTGAAGTAAGGCAACCGGGTTACTTAGCAGATTATTTTCAATGAAGATAGCAGCCCATTAATGGGTGTGTTTGTAATTAGAAAAAGCTAAAAAGGAAGAATAGATTGTAACAGAATGAACATATATAGCCCACTAAACAAGCGTCAGAAGATATTCAGAAAATTTGTTGGACAATTCCCTCTCTTTTCTCTCTTTCTCTCTCTATAATTCTCTACCTCTCTGATTCCTTCTAGATCCAGATTTGAAACCCTTACAGCTGCACAATTGAATTTACCAACATCATTAGATTATTCTTAAATCGCTTTCTGAAATTTTGAAATCGCGTTATGAAATGCTTCGGTGTACAGAACCGTAAAATAGTTTCAATATTCTGACGAAGGAGTAGAGAAATGGGAGGAGAGAGAAAGGGTGAGGGACAATGAGAAAGACAAAGGGATAAAATGGTTGATTTTATCTCATAGATCTCCACTGTCAGATGAGATTATAATCTAACGATATTGAAAGAGGTAGGCAAAAGTAAGCAAAATATGAGTAGGCAGAATAACCTATTCTTATATATATATATATATATATATATGGAAAAACATCTATCCTTTTAAAGGATATGACCTTATATCATTTTAGATCCTAACCGTTGATTTCCGTCCATCAACGGTTATAATCTATTGGGTCAAACTTAATGGCCCAAGTTTTTTATTAATTAATTAATAATATTGATCCAATAGATTATAACCGTTGATGGACGCAAATCAAACGGTTAGGATCTAAATTGATATAAGGTTATCCTTTAAAAGGATAGATGTTTTTCCCATATATATATATATATATATATATATATATATATATATATATATATATGGGCTTATTTTTTCTAAAGTTATTTTAGATAACTTTATCTAATGTTCATCAAAACGATGTCGTTTTGGGGCGGAGATCATGGTGTTTTTGCAATTTTAATTTATTTCAAGGTTATAATAGTCTTTATCATTCTAATTTTTCAACCTCAAAATGACGTCTTTTCGATGAACATTAGACAAACTTATCTAAAGTAACATTAGATACATTTCTCCCTATATATATTCTTAGTATATTGAGAGAATAATTTACACTGCCAAACTTGATGGTTGATCATGTTTATATTTAGATAAAATCATTTCTGCAGTTGCTTTACGTACAACAACGATATGTGTATGGTTATTGATCTGGATAAATACTATACAAATACAAGGCCCAACATAAAATCCTTCACAATGAAGCAAAGCCCTTAGTCCACAAATGCTGCAAAGCTCATCTCTCCAAACTGCATAATATTAAAGGCTATCACAGCAAGCAGCACAACCTTAAAGACTCCACAACAGAAAGCACCATGATATTAAAGACTCCATGACAGCAAGCTCCTCAACATTTAATCATGGCTGCTATACTACTTTGGCACCAAGGAAGCTTTGCCTTCACCATGAAGAAACACATCCTCCAAGCAGCACACCACTCCACTATAAATACAAGTATCAACATTAAGGTACATCATCTTCTTCTACATAATTAAACCTGCTTGAACCATATCTGACTTGAGCGTCGGGGTGTCTTGCAGGTATACGCCCTATCGCATTCCATTGAAGACTCATGGGATAAAGCGGCCCAACTGCAAGATGCTCTGACCTAAGAAGGTTCCCGGCTGTGTAGAGGAAGATCACATGATCGGCCAAGTTGTAAAGATCTATTCCAATCATTGGCGCCGTCTGTGGGGACATGTAAGCTTCAAATCCTACTCCCAAAAGGTACACGTAATCTACCCTGAGTTTTTTATTAATGGATGCCAAAATTTATTCATCTCGCGAAGAAATTCTTCATCCCACATATATATACATGTCATATTTATATATGTTGCGCCATGGAAGTTGCAGGACATATTCTTATCTGTCGCGCGATAAAAATTGTTTTGTTATTTTATAAAACGAAGCGCGAAGGCTGATGGAAGATCACTTCACGCGATTAAAGCTCGATTAAAGCTTTGTATATAGCATGCTCATATCATTTTATATGTATTATATTATATTATATATAATATAATATATAGTGAACACTTGCGTGATATCAACAGAATGGGAAGCTTTATATTCTTCCAAGAAAGGACGGCAAACCCATTTCTGGCCTTGAAGGTGTACTTTTCTATTATAAGAAATAGTACTTTTCTTTAGCAATCATCACGCTCAAGTAAAGTTTCCATCTTATGTTTTGAAAAACATAGTATTTTATTTTATGTCTTGAAGGATCTCGCATGTTGAGATACTTTCAATATAATAAGGCCATGTAACACAACCTTTACATGAGGTACTTTCAAACGCACAAGGTACTTTCAAAAGTCTTAGTACATATCCCAACGCACAAGGGACAGCTCTTTATAAAAGTCTTCACGAAAGACTTGATAGTCCATGCGCTTTATTTCCATATCTTTATAGCTCTTCCTTCTGAACCCAACCACAGATCCCCATAAGAGGTGAAGGTTGTTCCAACACCTAATCTTCCCATCCTTATGTCCGCTTCACACCAATCTGTTCCCTTCATCTGAAACTAAACACCGTGCGCGATGCGAAGATATGAAGCACGATGCGATAAAAATATCAATATCCTATTCTAAAATGCGCTTGCGACTTTAGCAAGTGTACTTGTTGTACAAGTAATAGAATGACGAGTAAAGATCGTTCCCACGAGGATTTGTGTTCAAGCGTTAACTAACCACTTATAACTAAGTTGAATCAAACAGAGGTTCATTGAAATCATGAGTATTTTGTCACCAGAAAATTGATTTGCAATTAAACTTGGTAAAATGACTGAAATATGAATTGAAATTATAAAACAAGTAGTCAGAAAAAAATTTCTCTCAACAATAAACTTATGTAAAAATCGATCATATGATAAATCATCTTTCATGTGATATTAATCAACCTTTTTCTTATCATCAAGATGTAATCCCTTACTACCCTGATTGATACATTAATCAGAAACCCTAATCCTTGGTGATTCCTTTCTTGATACATGCAATAAACTCTAAGGTCTTAAAAATTACATCAGAATCCTAGCATCAATCCCTTGAATACTAGAATCCTAATGATGAAATTATCAGATACAGAAGTAGTGTAAATATTCCTGTTCTACACTACTCCCTTAATGGAAAGGAATGATACTGACAACTTCACATTATCACATAAAAGGTACTCATAATATTATCAAACATACATAAATTTATCATTGAGTTCTATTGAATCAGACTACAAAGGACTCTACTCAGACATAATTAAAAATAAAACAATAGAAGATGAAAGATCAAACTCAGTTTCCATGATGATTGAGTCTTCAATCTTCAATAAAATGTACTTAACTATTACTAGAACTAATCCTAAGAATTTGGAAGTCAGATAATATGTCTCTTAGAACAGAAGAGACTCAGAATAGAATAGCATGTTCAGAAATGAAGGCCCTTTGCCTTATAAATTACAAGATACAACTGAATAACAGCCAAAAATTGACACGGGCGCTAAAACGTTCTCTGTTGAATGTTTTAGCGCTCAACTTCAACGTACACCCAAATGTTTTCAACCATCTTCAACGCTAAAACCTTTGGTTTGGAAATTTTAGCATTGAGGACCAGAATCTTTTTGCACATCAGAACGCTAAAACGTTTATATTGAACATTTTAGCGTTTGAGACCCGAGAGTTTTTGTAGATAAGCGCACTAAAACGTTTTATGTGGACGTTTTAGCGCTTGGCACCAGCAAGTTTTGGCTTCTTCATGCGGCAGCGCGCTAAAACGTTCTCTGTGGATGCTTTAGCGCTCAACACTTTGCATTTGTCACTCTTCAGAATCTTCTTCCTCCTCTCATCTGCTTCTTTGATCTTCATTTCCCTACAAAAACAATGTAATTTCCAAAAAGCTTTCAGAACTTGTATTTGAGAGCTTTTCATGGATTTAACCTCTTTTCCATCGTTTAATCACACAAATTGATACTAATTCATGCTGAAAAACTTGATGAACTAAGGGTTTATCACAATTCTCGGATTTGAATATTGTTGTCCTTAGCAATAATTTAAAAAAATAGAGAAGGAATTTGAGATTCTTTACATATGAGACTCATGAGGATGGACTTGAATTATAACATATCAACATTTCATGATACAAACTCATATCCATGCAATCTCTCATTTTCTATGATTTCCCAACATCATTGCATGACTTTTCAACAGATCAGTAAAGATGATATACAGAGACTTCCAAACAAAACACCCCCTTACTAGGAATTTCTCAAAAATTGTGAGAATTAAACTCTTTTGCACTCTAGTGTTTAAGGCTATACTGATCACTCAATCTTCACTGCACTCAAACTACCATAGGCTTGCCCATCTTCTCACTTTCCACAGTAACAATGATCCATAAAATAGATCAAAACGAGACTTGGTATTATCGCTTGGCTAGAGATAGAATTCTAATTCAAAGGAGGAAATATGGCTTGGCATGTGGTTTGGCTAGAGGTAGGATTCAATGTTGAAGAAGGTTTCAGATTAAATGAATCAAATTCAGATAAGAGGAAGATCACAATTGAATTTGTCTATATGCTCCTTAATCCTTCCAATTTTCTTCTTCCTTTTCATTCATTCTTTGCACCATTTTTTTTACAACTTTTCTTTTTCCATGAACTTTTGTTCCTCCTTTTTCTTCCAAACACTTTGTGTTTTTTTTTTAATTCCCCCTTTTTCTTATTTTCTTTCACCAAGCACTTTGTATCTTTATTTCCAACACTTTGTGTTGTCATACATTGCAAAAAAAAAAAGACCTTTCTCAAAATAGAACTTTCATCCATTATCCCCCTGAAACATGTAATCTGAAGGATTGTGATAGATGTAGGCTCTTGGTTTTTATCAATAAACAGGCTAAGGCTCAAAGGTTTCATGCAATGGGAACATTTGGTTCAAAAAGGAAATACCTCAATCAAATCTACCCTACACTCCATGAACCATTTCAAGCAAGAAACAGGGCAAGTTCTAGAGTTAATCATACAGTGAAGTGCTCTATGAACAAAAAATTTCTGTATAGGCTCAATTTCTCTCAGTTCAGAATGCATGCTTGAATTCCTCTATATACATCAAAACTAATATCCCTACTCTTTCACATAATGAGTCATGCAATCATGTCATTTTTGCTCAACATGCAAGCTACAAGATTGTATCCACAAATTTGACAAATCATGTAAAATTCTGATTAGTCAAATCCTCATGGAATTCCATATCAAAACTGGAATCCAAATTCAACAGCACACAACTAAAATCTAAATTAAATGACACAAAATAACTTAAAAGAAAAGGATTGAGATGTTTCCCTATTTTTGGCTCATCAGACTGTGTGACATCTCCATGATGTTTGCATGTCATTCATTCACACCTCATTCCCAGATTTAAACGTTGTTGTCCCCAGCAACTAATTTAAATCTAAAACAGCAGTTGATCACTGAAACACATTCATATATCATCAATAGCATCAGTACTATCGCAATGTGCATCATGCAAAAATAGTGAAATCCCAATGTACTTAACCAAATTACATAAGCAAACCAATCAACAAAACAAAACTAAAAAAAAATGAAATGCAGTAAAATCAAGAGTCTATGTGTGACTCTATATCCTCCTCATCTGTGTCAAAAGGATCTCCTGGATTTGAGTAAGGAAGTGGTGTATAATCATCATCACCAGCCTGATCCTTCGCTAAACCAGTACTCTCTCCACCGATGGGCCTCTAGCATCCTGATCAGCAGCAGGTAAATCACTAGAGTCCCGAGCAGCAGCCATAGCAACCTCCTCTTTATTAGCACGCTTCTCATAGTATGCTGTAGCAGTTGCTTCAAACTCATCCTCCTCCTCAGAATGAGGGTACACTGCAGGCTGATACTCTTCTGACTGAAGTCATTGGGCCTCACAGAGGGTCGTCATCATCTGAAACATCTTCGTCTGATATGATCTCTGATCAACTTGCATAAATTTCAAACGTCTGCGTAAAAACCCCAGACGGACCTCTGTGTTGATCAGCCACTGCTCGGCTGCGTGACTCGGATGTGGTTATCGACAGCTTTCCCCTGCCATCTTCTTTCTGCCTGGAGTCAAACCTGGGACTGTTCCTCCTCCAATCTGGAGCTGATTTCGGATCATCTTGGCATCAATTGTAGGGTGCAACTTAACTTGTGCCCCATTATCAGAAATATCCACCCCAGCTCTCTCACATAGATGCTGGATCAAAGAACTGTGACCCAGTGCAAAAGAGCTGCTATCAGAATGTGCCATGTCATAAATACTATCTTGCAGAATGACAGGAAGCTCCACTTTTTGCCCTATCATGATAGTATAGATCATAACAGCTCTCATCATAATTACTTCCGCTTGATTGGAAGAAGGTAGGACATTAGAAACTACAAAATGGAACCATACTCGAGCCTGGCCATTCAGCTGCCTCAACCACAACAACTTAGGATTTACCTCATCCCTCATCATTTTCCATTGTTCATTTGGCTTGGCTATTGTTTTCAAAACAGGCTCCGCTGCTCCCAATTTGGTCCAAGTTGCAAACTCAGGGTTGCGCCTTGTTGGAGGAATGTCAATCTTTTCCCAATTCCTCCTGTACATACAGTTCTGGTTGTGTTGGTAATCACAATGAGTGATTTTCAAGAGCTTCTGGATGGTGTGAGCATCATATTTCACTTTTTTCCCTCACAACCAGCTCACAAAATTTGTCTTGCCACTTTCATCGCCATTATAAGCATTAGCATAGAACTCCCGACAGATAGCCTGGCTGCTGTCATTCAGTATCTCACCAAAAGTTTCCTATTCCCTTTTTGCCAGATGTGTCTGCAATTCAGGGAACTCATCCTTTTCCAGGATGAACTTCCTTTCCCTGACAAAAGGCCAAAAAGAAGTCTTCTTCTTATTGAACCTAATCTCATGATCTGCACTTCTCCATAATGTGGCATCATATGATGAAGAAGGGGCAGGCTCTTTTCCTTTATTCAATTTGGTTATTTTCTTGTTGTTTTTCTT
Organism: Gastrolobium villosum; assembly: GCA_032173675.1. Classification (NCBI taxonomy): domain Eukaryota; kingdom Viridiplantae; phylum Streptophyta; class Magnoliopsida; order Fabales; family Fabaceae; genus Gastrolobium; species Gastrolobium villosum. Next base: position 27,377 of record JAVKPL010011115.1, read on the forward strand.
TTGTGGTGAAGACATTTTCCTACATAGTCAAAGAAAACCAAACATGTGAGATATAGATGATCATAATTCCCAGATTTAAGATTGAAAAGATTAGTGGAAAGGGATCTAAAAACATGATATAGAACAACCCCACAATGCCAGCATAGTAATCCAAAATCATGTATGTATCAGAGCCAGCACGCTAAAACGTTCATAGAGAGCGTTTTAGCGTCCTGGAAAATTCGCAGCATAAAAGAGGTCGAGCGCTAAAACATTGGCTGGCCAGCGTTTTAGCGCCCTAGCTTTTCTGGGTCAGGAATTTTCACAAACAGCTTGTGTTCGTGTGTGCAAGGAATTATTTGTAAAGCAATTGAGGATACCCATCATCCCCAAAAAATGGTAAAAACAGCAGCATTCAACCACATGGACATACATGTAACAAATTAAATCATGGAATCAGATGTATAGTACATGGAATTCAAATCTTTGTAAACCCTAAATAATATGAATTGTACAAACAAAGAAGAAGCAAGATAATGAAATGAAGTTGGTGAAGATGAACATACCTTGTAGGAATAAGATGGAACGGAAGATTGAGGGACTCAATCCAATTGTAAGAAATGGGAGAGTGATGAGAAAAAAATGAGGGAATGTGAGAATGAGGGAATGTGAGAATGAGTAACCGTGTACTTCAAATAAGTGACTTGGCGCTAAAATGTTGAAACCAAACGTTTTAGCGCCCAGGACCAGAAAAAGGTACACATATTTGCGTGCATCAGCGCATTAAAACGGTCATGATTGAATGTTTTAGCGCGCTAAGCCAGAGAACTTGCACATTATTGTGCATAACAACACGCTAAAACGGTTAAACACCATGTTTTAGCGCGCTTAGCCAGAGAATTTGCATGGTAATGCTCTTATGGAGTGCTAAAATGGTCAGTCATCGTGTTTTAGCGCTTGTGGCCAGAGAGTTTGCACGTAGTACAACTCTATGCCGCTAAAACGTCCATAATGGAAGTTTTAGCGCCCAACACTTGTCAACTTTTTCCAAAATTTTCTAAAACTTTCCCTCCTTCTCTTTTTTTAATTTAATTTATTATTATTAATAGTAATACTACATACCTGATATAGTGGGTTGCCTCCCACTCAGCGTGTGTTTAACGTCACGAGCCTGATGTATCTTATCTAGCTTACATCCAACAGGGCAACTGTAAGAAGTTGACTATCCACTGCACTTCCAATCTATAGCTTCAATCTCTGACCGTTGACAGTAAAGCTACGGTCAGAATCCAAAGGATAAATTTCCATTGCTCTATAAGACTTCATAGCCTTAACCACAAATGGTCCAGACCATCTAGACTTCAACTTCCCTGGGAATAGTTTCAACCTGGAATTTAACAGAAGAACTTGATTGCCCTCCTTGAAATCCCTGGGTGAAATCTTCCTGTCATGCCATAGCTTTGTCTTCTCCTTGTATAAGCTTGCACTTTCATATGCTTGAAGACGGAATTCATCCAGTTCATCCAATTGCAGTAACCTTTTCTCACCTGCTGCTTTAGAATCAAAGTTTAAAAACTTTACAGCCCATAATGCTCAATGCTCCAATCCCACAGGTAAGTGACATGCTTTCCCAAACAACAAGTGAAATGGTGACATTCCAATAAGAGTCTTGAATGCTGTCCGGTAAGCCCATAGAGTGTCATCAAGTTTCTTGGACCACTGAGTCCTAGCATTTCCAATAGTCTTTTCTAGTATACGCTTCAGTTCTCTGTTGGATATCTCAACTTGACCACAAGTCTGTGGGTGGTGTGGAGTACTTATCTTATGCCTCACTCCATACTTTACAAGAGCATATTCTACCCATCTGTTATCAAAATGAGTTCCCCCATCACTAATTATGGTCCTCGGAATACCAAATCGCGCAAAGATGTTCTTTCTCAAAATGGCGATCACTACCCGAGAATCATTAGTTGGTGTGGCTATGGCTTCAACCCATTTGGAAACATAATCTACTGCCACCAACATGTACTTATTAGAGTAGGATGAGGGAAAGGGTCCCATAAAATCCATACTGTTAATTTATGGGTGTCTTAGAGACAATCTTTTGATTAAATAAAGGACACTAGATGTAGAACTTTTTTTCGCAAATGAATAAAAGCACTCTTTATCCAGTTTCATATTATGTCTCGATATTATTGTTAATATTTTATGAACAAACTGGATAAACCCCTTGGAATAGAACAGGTATCTCTTGAGTATTTGTGATGATATCAAGATCATGAGGATTCAAGGATACCGCACATTTATTCCTAATTTTATGTTCCTAGTCTAGAGACACTGAGAATGGGGATCAGTGATCTCGGGTAAGACTAGCACGACTTATCTACTTGTATATGGATACAAGGTAAAGACCTCATGTGCTACAGATATGGAGATGTCTTAGCTAAAGTCGTGGGTGGACCTATAAGAGTATAGCTCGCACTGAACAGACCCAAAAAGAGACTCTATGAGGAAATCTCACAGATAGTATCATTAGAGTAGTCTCTTTATATTTGGGTATGTCTTTCCTTAGACCAGAAGTTATTACCTAGACTGTGTTCTAGATGGCATGCTTTGATTGTATACCTCGTCTTCCTGAGACATGGAGACTCATAGGTATACTGTTGGGCTTTTCCTGAAAGAGCACAGGGCTAGGATGATAAGTTGAAGGAATTCGTCAAATCTCTGTGAGAGATTAGGTTATCTGTAAACCGTAGAAATCAGGATGACATTTACAGGGACTCGGGAATCTACGTATAGTAACAGAGATCATGAGATGATATGCCTTTAGAGTCAGTAAATTGAAGATTCCCTATTTCGAATAAAGCTTACCCTAAACCGCAAGGGTTGATACATTTCCTTACCCTAGGTTAATGGGAAGATAACCGAGACGAAGAAAAATACATACGGTAACCAAATATGTGTAATAGGATGATCAAGTCATTAATCTGACTAGCTCTGTGGAAACAAAGAATGAGTGATTAAAATATTAAGTGAGTAATTAAGTGAAGAATTAGTGAAAATCCTAAAGATTAGGCCAAAATACCAAGAAAGGGCAAAACGGTAATTAGCCAATACACAATCCTAGGAAGATAAAAATTGAGTAGAAGGTCTCAGATGGTAAAAATAACAATGGAAATGGATTCAGAATGAAAAATTGAGTGTATAGGCAAGTTTTCAGAAAAATCGGTGATAGTGTTTTTCGCGGGTAAAAATACCGCGGTACGATTGCACCGTAAAATGTGCCAGTTGAGTTTTGAGCTCTAGGTTTCAAATATGAGTTATAAATGGTTTATAGAGTTAGGAAATATGATTTTTGGAAATATTTGATGGAATTAAGTCAGTTTGGGGAAGTGTGCCAATAGCGCGCGCAATAGCTTAAAATAGTGTTTTCTCCGAATGACCGGAAAATTTCGGATTCATCTGATCAAGTATAATTAAAGGACATTAGTTAATGTTAAAAATTGGATTTTCTAAATAAGTTTTGAATTTTTGGACGTTTAGTGAAAGTCGGATGAATTTTAAATCGCGTGGGACCCACCCCACTTAAGTTTCACTTAAGCCACCTCACCAACTTCACTATTCATCATCTCTTCACCCGCTTCTCTCTCTTCCATGCGCACCAAACAGCCCCTCCTCCCTCTTCATGGTGCCAAATTCTTTTGGCCATAACTTAGCCATTTCTCCATCGAATCCAACGATTTTTGTCTTGAATCGTGATGGAAAACACCTTCTAAACACATTGGTACCACTATTGAGCCTTGAAACCGCGTATTTGGGGAGATCTGAAGCAAAATCAGATCAAAAATTTGGGAGAAGTTGAGTTCTTGGAGCTTTTAAATGCTCCAATTGTGGAGTATGCTTAGGAGGAGTCTGGTACCTACCATTTGGGTGAGTGTTCTTTCATTTTAATTAGTTGAATGTGATGATTTGAATTTGTGGCCTAAACTTTGCATGTAAGATGTGTAATGTTAGAGAGCTCAATTGGAAAATGTGTATTAGAGGATAATGTCTTAGAATGATGCATTAAAGCTAGAAATGCAATAAAAATTATTGAGGAAAAATGTTGATTTTTAACTTAGTGAAAATTTTGGGTGTCAAGACTTTGAATTTTGAAAATGTGTTGGGAGTGTATTGATGAGTTGTTCTATGATTGTATGATTATATAATAAGATGATATGAGGTGTGGAGTGGTTAAAATTGATGGAAATTCCTTGGATGTGAATTAGAGTGCAAATCGGCCTTTAGGCAAAAAGAGGTGAAATGATGTGGTGTAAATTGCTTGGATGATGTTTCATGCTTTAAATGGTAATTAGATGGGTTGTGTTGTAATTGTAAAGTGGAAGAATCAATGAAAAATAATGAGTGGTGTCATTTGGAATAAAAGAGCCTGGAGGGAAAGATTTAGCAAACGATGCGTAAAAGACGTAAAACGGAGAAACGACAATTGAATTAGTCTTTTGGCAACCTATGGAAGTATAATAAAATGAGAAAGAAAATTTAGAAAGGTAAATCTCTAAATCACACTAAGATGGCCGAACCTACAAGGGCGAAAGGGAGTGATTTTGACATTTTCCGTGTTTTGATAGAATTGACGTGTACTGATGATGGTACATGATTGTGTAGGTTGCCGTACGTCGACTTGAACCCCGAACAGTGAATCAGTGGATTGCCCTTGGTCCTGGACCAAGTGGATTGAGGTAAGTTATTGAACCAATGCATGTTAATTGTAAATTTGCATGTATCGTGTGAGTTGTAAGTGATTGGGAATGTCCTCTGTGTAGGCATTCAGTGGTGTACCAAGTGTGAGGAGTAAGCTACAGCGTAGCTTAGTGGAAAAAATATAAGGTAACCTCTTGGTATTGGGGCTTGTTCCCCTTTTGTGTTCCACCACACCCGTTGAGGGTGATGGTAGGAAGTGTGTATGAGTAGTGTACAATAGCAGAAGCATGCATGTTGCATTTATGAGGGTACTTATGTACCAGATCACTGGCCAGTAGATAGTTAGCCTTCGGGCAAGTTCCGAACTTCCACTGGATAGGTCTCCGAGAGGGAGTTCCAGTTGACCCAGGGTCGTGGTGTGTAATCCAGATAGGAGCACACTAGGAAGTCTTGGGTGTATATGGATGAGAGGGGTACCTTGGTTGTGGTTCTAGGAACACACATTGGATGATACCCGTAGGCTTATATGCCGAGGACGTTGTGTGATATGGTAGCTACCAGCCCGCTTCATCGTAGTTTGTATTCTGATATTCCCCTTTTCTCTAAATCCCTTGCTTTATCCCGTTTTAAAGTAATGTTGCTTTATATTATTTGTATGCATCGAAGTGAACCATTGGGCGGAATTTTCTCCAGAACCTCTAGGTTACTGAGATATATTCGTATATCTCACCCCGTCTCGGGACTTTATTTCAGGAGTTAGCAGTGGCACAGGAGTGGCGGGCAAGAGGCCCATAGGATGAGTCATGGAGCATCATCATAGTAGTTTATATTTTTAAGTTCATGTTAAAGTTGTAAATTAAAGTATGAGTTTGTAAGTTTAAGTTAAAGTTTGAAGTTGTAAGTTGTAACATGCAAGTTAAATGTTGTAAATGCATGATGTATTATGATGGTAGGGCTTTAGGCCTATTTTATGTTTATGATTATTTGTATGATGAAAATATGCATGAAATTGAAGTTGGTGAATGAAACCATTTAAGGATTTAAAGTAAGTTATATTGTAATAAATATGAACTGTGTTGGGTTGTAAGAGCCCCAAGGCATTGCTAGTCCTTGTGTGTGCCACCCAATGATTTATAATGATTATTAGGTACATTTGAGGTCACAAAACTACTAGTGCAAATTGGGGATTTTTGCAAAAACAATGGAAACTCTGGCGAATTTTCTGTAGAATTGGCAGATTTTAGGTGAACTTCGGGAGAGCATATCTCCCTCCATAGAGGTCCGATAGGGATGTACCACACGCCATTTTGAAGCTTGTGATGTCCCCTACATGGTATCAAAATCTTGGAATTTTTAGAGTGTTGTGAAGCCCTGTTTTGGCCCTGTACTTGGGGGCAGTTTTGGGTCATTTATTCCCGCTTCGTTTCTTGGTCAAATTAAGTGTATGATATATCAAATCAAAGATTGTGGTATCTAGTTTATGGTATAAAAATTTGAGAGCAAGTGGAGTGGTTTAGGTGCAGAAATTCAAGGAGTGTAGGACGTTTGGAGCTGTTTCGGGGTTGGTTGGCAATTTTGCTTGTCCAACTTCAAACGGCGATAACCGGAGCAAACGAGCTCGGAACCAAGCATGTGATAGCTTTCTGGAAAGGTAATTAAGTAATAGAAAAAAATAGCAAGGTATGAGGGACTAAATTTTCACTGTGCGTCCGCAGTAATTTAGAGACCGAACCCTGCTCGGATGTGTAGAAAACGCAAAAGTGTGAAATTGGCTAAGTGGGTTTATATGAACCCCTTAGTGTCTTATTATAATTAAAGTAAACTATTAAAATAGTATAGATAAGTATTCTGCAAGAGTTTACAGTTACGGTCACAGCTTTTAATTATTACGTTTTTTATGTTTCAACTGCTCGCGTAATAATCAGAAAAAGTTTATTCGCATTTTTATAAATGAATTGCTGTGATTGTAACTGCGCTTAATATCATAATTAATGTTAACAATACCGGTGTACAACAGGCTGTTAAAGGCTTGTCCTGAAAGAGCACAGAGCTAGGATGATAAGCTGAAGGAATTTGTCAAATCTCTGTGAGAGATTAGGTTATCTGTAAACCGTAGAAATCGGGATGACATTTACAGGGACTCGGGAATCTACGCATAGTAAAAGAGATCATGAGATGATCTGCCTTTAGAGTCAGTAAATTGAAGATTTCCTATTTCGAATAAAGCTTACCCTAAAGCGCAAGGGTTGATACATTTCCTTACCCTATGTTAATGGGAAGATAACCGAGACGAAGGTAACCAAATATGTTTAATAGGATGATCAAGTCATTAATCTGACTAGCTCTGGGGCAACAAAGCATTGCTAGTGCTCTTTGTTGTCATTAATTAGGTTGTGGGCTTGTTGGGTGACACGAGCTGTCGAACTCGCGCAAATTAAAAATTATTTTTAATTATGGTTCAGAAAATTTTGCAGTAAAATGGAAACCCTAAGTTGTCTCTCAAGGAAATTGTTTTGGTAAAATCGCTTATGATCGCAGAAAATAAAAAGGGGGGATTTTGATTTTTGTTGAATAATTAAAAGACAGAATACAAAATTTGGGATTAAAATTTCGTAATTAAAATTACCCAACCTAGGTTAGGGTTCCTAGGATGTCCTTCCTTGGATAACAATTCCCAAATTCACGATTGATCTCAATTGAATCCGAATCCTTATTTTCAATTGAGAACATTCGGATCATCAAATCTGGTGATTATTCCTTTTCCATAATCGCAATCGCGAACCTCAGATCGAATATCCACAATCGCACGATATCGATCTGAGTTAGGAAAAGAAACGAATCTGGTTGGAGAATTATAAAAATTACCAAATTCACGATTAATCTCAATTGAATCATAATCCTTATTTCCAATTGAGATTAATTGGATCATCAAATCTGATGATCATTCTTCACCCATAATCGCAATCGCGAACCTCAGGTCGAATATCCACAATCGCACGATATCGATCTGAGTTAGGAAAAGAAACAAATCTGGTTAGAGAATTATAAAAATTACCAAATTCACGATTAATCTCAATTGAATCAGAATCCTCATTTCCAATTGAGGTTAATCAGATCATCAAATCTGATGATCATTCTTCACCCATAATCGCAATCGCGAACCTCATATCGAATATCCACAATCGCACGATATTGATCTGAGTTAGGGTAAAGAAACGAATCTGGTTAGAGATTGATCGCAGATCCTCTAGACAGATCCATGGAATCCCTTCCCATCAGGTTGATTAAAAAGGGGTTTAGCCTAGCATGGCTAGGATAAACATGATTAAAAATAAAGAAAGAAGAAGAAAAAGATGAAGAACGCGAAGAACACTTCAGATAAAATGCTTTAGTCCCAAAATTCGAAAATTACATAATCTGAAAAATGTTTCCTTACTTTCCTTCATATGTCCCTAGGGTTCAGAAACCAAATTGGGCTGGGCTCAATTCAGATCGGCCCATTTGTCTAAAATAAAATAAAAATAAAAATAAAACTTAATTTACAAGTCTAATTTTTTTTAGCAAAACATGTTCTTCTTGGCGTCAGAAATCGACCAGCTTCCAGTCCGAATTGGGCTTCGCGCTCTGCATAAGAATTGTATCCCTTTGTGTTATCTGAAAAACCCAATAAGAACGGAGTCAATCCGACAACTGTGAACCGAGATATGGCCAAAATACAGAAGTAACGTAAAGCTGAAAAATTCTGACGAAAATAAATTAAACCCAATCAAAAACTAAAAATGTAAATTAACTCAAAACACCATTATTTTATTCAAATAAATCCTAAAAATATTAATCAAGAGTAACAAATAACTGCAATAAAATATGAGTTATCAAATTTCCCCACACTTATCTTTTTGCACTCCTGGGCAAAAACTATAATAGAAAAAGAAAACAAAGAAATAAGAAAAGAGTGAAGATCAACCCATCCTTCCTAATAATGAGCAAGTATACAAAAGATAACAAAAATCACAAGTCTTGAACAGATAAAATAACCAGGACTAAAATTCCTTATTCTCAAATCACAAGACCTGTCAATCTCAACTGTAACTGCTAACTACACAAAAATGGTTCCTCACAGGATGCTCTCAATTTTCTCTCAAGTGTATCAGTTAATTCAATATATCACTCAAATCAACTCAAGAAAATCATCCTACCATAGGCTTGCTCAAGTTCTACTTTTCCACTGCTAATAACACATGCATGCACAAATCAAGAGGGATTTATGCAGGGTTGTAATGGGGCTGAGGAAAAGGTATGGATGAATATGGAAGAGAAGGCTAAACACCCCAGAAATTTATAAAGAGAAAAAGTTAAGAACTAAACTAAGAACATAAAACAAAGATACTAAAAAGATAGAAATAAACACTTTTTTTTGTTTTTTGTTTTTTTTTTGAAATAAAACCACATAGCAGAAATGAATCAGATGGTCACCCCTCACACTTAAACTTTAATCCGTCTCGGGCAAACCCCCACACTTAAACACAACATCACAATGAAACCAATGCTCAGTAAATCTCCAGGGTAGGGAATCAATTGGTTTTTCACTTAGACTTGTAATGCGGCTGAAGAAATAAAGGGTAGAAAGGCTCAAAGGGCTCACCAAGGGATAATAATATAAGGGATGGCTATCTGGCTAAAGTGGGTAAAGAAAGAAAGAATGCCTCAATCATATTCATGCATGCAAGTGAAAAGTGCAGTTTCAAAAAGAACAAGAGGAAGTTCTAGAGGACAACAATCAAGAGTAGAATCACACAAGAAAGAAAGACTGACCTACAGATGAAGACCATGTCTACAGGCTCAAAAATCTCACAATGGTAAACCAAATCATGCAATCAGCAGCACAGTATCAAGTAGCAAGTAATGCAATCCAAGAATCAAGAACCAAGCCTAAGTAGAAATTTCTATCAAATCCTGTGATTCAAGTATAATCCATGTATAACTCACTAATCATAGGAGAATAAGAAAATCAATCAACTCTTTTTTTTATTGAAATCCAAACATGAAAAACAAAGCTAAGAAAGGAAGTGAACTCCCTGTCCTCCTCAAGGAGGGTAAACAGCATCAAGCAGCCGAAGCTCTGCATCCATCTGTGTCTCTACAAGCTGCTGCTGCTGTACGCCTTCATAAAAGGGCTTCAGACGATGCCCATTCACAGTGAAGGTGTCTCCATTATGCTTATCACTTAATTCAACTGCACCATAAGGAAAAATAGCAGTAATAATAAAGGGGCCATCCCATCTTGATATGAGTTTACCAGGCATAAAATTAAGACGGGAATTGAATAACAACACATTCTGGCCCACTACAAATTCCTTCCTCAGGATCTGCTTATCATGGAATGCCTTTTTCTTTTCCATGTGTAGACGTGAGCTCTCATAGGCATCCAAACGAAGCTCTTCTAACTCTTGCAGCTGTAGTTTCCTGTCTCCCCTTGACTGGGTTAGGTCCATGTTACACTGCTTCACAACCCAATATTCCCGATGCTCCAGCTCCACTGGTAGGTGGCATGCCTTACCATAAACAAGCAGGTAAGGGGACATCCCAATCGGAGTCTTATAGGCGGTCCTGTATGCCCACAAAGCATCTTCTAACTTCATGCTCCAATCCTTTATATTAGCATTGACAGTCTTCTGAAGGATTTGCTTAACTTCTCTGTTTGAAACTTCAGCTTGGCCATTGGTCTGTGGATGGTATTATAACAACCCTCATTAGTAAATTAAGGGAAATGAATTAATTAGGTGGTTAACTAGATTAAATACTTATTCAACAAAATTGTGAGAGTTAAAGCAATAGACTCATGTGATAAATAATAAGAGAATATAGTTCATTTCATACAAGTCTAATGGGACCCCAAATATAATTATAGATTATATGTGAGGATATGGATGTTATTGTAGTAAAAGACTAGAGTTATTTGAATAGTTAGATGAAATAAGTCTAATTATGATTTAGAATGTATAATTAGTTAGTTTAGTAAAATTAGTGGGTTTAAAGTACCTTTAATTTAATTAGATAATTTCTATAATAATTATTAAAATTAAGTTAAGATAAATTAATTAAAAACCAATAAGAATTTAATTGAGGGTAGAAGGGGCAAAGATGTATAACAAGGTAACAATTGAAGTTACTTGGACTTTAATATTACTAAAGTTGATCTCTTTTGCTGCACCCCCACGCCACTTTTCTTCCTTTGAACCATTGAAAGTTAGTAAGAAAGGAACCAATAGAAAACTATTTTAAGATTTCAAGTTAAGTGTTTGTAATGTCAATAGTGGAAATTAAGTAAATTGGCCCATTATTAAAGGTCCAAAGCGGTGGCTGACCTTGTCCATCTCCAAGTTATTTTTTTTGCTTCTTGTATTCAAGTATTAGCATTTCAATTAAGCAACCAATAGGAAATTGCTTAACTTTCCAAATAGGTTTTCTATTCTTTTGGTACGTTAGCTTCCTTGCTTGTCTTTAGTGAGATGACAAGAAAGTTAATCCATTAGTTATTGAGTGTACCAAAAGTCAGTTGCTTTTCTTAAGTTTCATTCCACGTTTATTTCCTTTTGTTTCTTCTTCTTCTTTGACAGCGAACATATATGAGAGAAAAGGGCAAGAGTACGTCGTCTTTTTCATCATCTTTCTACTTAGGTTTCTTCATAGAAAGTAAAGGCTATGACCTTGTAAACATATTTCATGGTGTAGTTCCTTGAGAGAAACTCTCTAAAGTTAGAAAATCCTCTCCTTTTCTTGTGGAATACATGCTGTCAAAAAGGGGTTTATGTGGTCTTCTTCACTTTTAAGCTTGGGATTGTTGAATAGTTGAAGTGGAAGCTAGACAAGGTAAATTATCTCAATTTTAATGGTTGAAAATAAATGTATCAAGGGGGTTGCTATGGAATTAGGGCTGTTTATGATGGGTTATTTTGTCATGAATATTTAATGAGTTTTATGTATGGTTGTTGGTTGTTTGATGATTTGATGTCAAACTAAACATAGAAAAGCTTTAAATTAACAAAAGGGAATTGTTGTGAGAACAAAGAACCAATTGGCCAAGGCATGAAAATTTATGTAAACCAAGTGTTTTTTAAAATGTCTAAGTGAAGCTATGGTTTTTATTTGATCAAATAAGGATTGGTTTAATAAATATTGAGTGAAAGTTAAAAGGAACCCTTGGAATTCTAGTGTAAGCAACCTAGCCACACACTTTATGATTAGTGAGGATTGTTATATTAATTATGAAAGTTGATATAAAGGATGATAGGAACATATATGGTTGATGAACAAAGTAAGCTATAATGTGTTTAAGTGGTGCCAACCATGTGTTTGTTAGATTGTCTAAAAGAAATATTGTTTACAAGTGGTTGTTTGATGGTTGCTTTAATTAAATTAAGTGGAAATTGTGAGGAAAGTTTATAGAATTATATATGGCCAATTCGGCCAAGTGAGGTAAGATACACAAGACATGTTTTGATCTTGTTCTTATGTGAGTGTGTGACAAAAATATATATTAGAAGGTTACTTAGCATGAAACAAGTTGGTATTAATGTAGTGAAGTTGATGGAATTCTCAATCCGTCTTATAGTTACCATTCGGGTATGGTAGTTTAAATAGGTACATGATGTATTTGATTAATTTTGCATATGAATTCATGTTCAATGAATTGGTTAAAGATTGATGAGAATAAAGAATAAAGAGTAGAGGTGGTGAGAAGATCCTTAAAAATCCTTAAGTACCAATCGGCTATTTCATGAAGGTGGATGGAATGATTTTGTCATTAAGCTAAATGGTGTTGGAGACTCCTTGAATATGATGTAATTGATTGAAAGCTTGAAAGAAAATTATGGAATCATTAAATAGGCCAATCAGCCATATAGTGCAAAGGATGATTTAGGTATGCTTAAAGAATGCTTGTTTTATAATATTTAAAGTTGATGACTTGTGGTTGAACTTACCTGGACATATTTCGACTATACATGTATTTAGGCCATGGAATGGTGTTAATTAATATTATGAGTGTGTGATGTTCCTCGCAATTGTTAGTAAAATGAAGCATGAATTAACTAAGATAAAATGGTAAGTCCATAGGTATATGTATATGTAACTATTCGACCAATATGTATTACGTGGCTATAGAAATTGATGTTAGTTTTATGTCAAGTGAATGGAATTATAGTCTATGAATGCTTTCACAAGAGTTAAACTAAGTAAACATGATGAAATTTTATATGTATGATTTCGGTTAGTATGAGAAGTGAATTAGAATGAGATTAGATGAATTGTAATAAATAAGGAATATGGATAGAATCTTATAAATCACTAAGTTAATGATCGAATTTAACCTACAAAATGTTGTTTACATGTATTACAAGTAATGTAATTAACTGTCATTAACAGTACATTATAATGGCACCAGTGAAAATCAAGGGGTGCGAATCCAAGGGATTCGAATCAAGTGAGGCGGACTATGCGTGGATAACTAATTGCATAAACTTCTTGGATAACAAGTTGTAGAGACAGAAGGCGTTCAGGTAAGATTTCGGTTTAGGAGTCTTCTCTGTCTTTAGTTGTTCCGCCATGATCAGTGGCGATTATGGTTTCCGTATGGATATAATTGTTGTTAATATTGATACTTTGCGTAGTTGCATTCATATAGTGCATGCATATGATATTATTTATGTTATGATAAGTTAATATGATATGATCTTCAATGAGATAAAGCCTTGGAAGTGTAAGTTATGGTTTCTGAACAGAGGAAAAACTTACGGATATAGTCACGGTGTACATAAGGTATAGCTGAGGAAACTTTAGTTCTCTGATTATTATGAGTAGGTTATTGAATATGATACGATATTACGAATATAAGATGAAAGCCTTATTTATAAATAAAACATGAACATAATTAAGATTAATAAGAAAGTACGTTATAAGAATAAATGAGAATTATTTGAAAATATATATGATACGAAAATTCTAATATGGATTATATGGTGTTATCTATGTCTTGGTACTTGATATTTTCTGGCAGGAAGTGGACCCTTGGGTGGAGACTGCTCCATAAACCCCAAGTTTATTGAGATTCATTCTCACCCCGCGTTATGGGGACATATTTCAGGTATCGCTGCAGTTGACGATCGTTCTCGGGGTAAGAGACCCGTGGTTGAGGAGTAGATCTGAGCATGGATGTTGCTTGCTTATTTTGGGAGTCTATTGTAATTATATGTACACTGTGATGTATTATGTTTATGTGAGTTGATGTAGGATGTTGTAGTTATGAGACATAGCCACCTTTTAATGTGATATATGTAGAGTTATGGATTATGCATGTGTACTACTGTATATGATATGGAATTGTTGTATATTGTGGGTTGTAAGAGCCCCAAAGCATTGCTGGTCCTTGTGTGTGCCACCCACTGATTATTAGGTACCATTGGAGGTCATGGACCACTGGTACAAATTTGGAGATTTTAGGAAAAACAAAGGAAACTCTGGCGAATTTTCTGTAAAATTGGCAGATTTTGATGAACTTCGGGAGAGCATATCTCCCTCCATAGAGGTCTGATAGGGACGTGCCATACGCCGTTTTGAAGCTTGAGATGTCTCCTACATTGTGTCAAAATCTTAGAATTTTATGAGTTGTGAGCAGCCCTTTGGAGGCCAATGAACGTTTCTGCCCTGTTTTGCCCTGCACTTGGGGGCTGTTCTGGACCGTTTTGGAAATTTTATTCCCGCTTCGTTTCTTAGTCAAATTAAGTGTGTGATATATCAAACTAAAGATTGAGGTGTCAATTTTATGGTGTAAAAATTTGAGAGCAATTAGATAAGTGGATTCGGTGCAGTAATTCAGGAAGTGGGGGATGTTTGGAGCTGTTTTGTGGTTGGTTGGAAATTTTGCTTGTCTAACTTCAAACGGTGATAACCGGAGCAAACGAGCTCGGAACCGAGAGTGTGATAGCTTTTTAGAAAGGTAGTTAAGTAAGAAAGAAAGATAGCAAGATATGAAGGACTATATTTTTACTGTGCGTCCGCAGAATTTCAGAGACCGAACCCTGTTCGGATAGGTAGAAAACGTAAAATTGAGAAAATTGCTAAGTGGGTTTATGGGGACCCCTTAGTGACTTATAATAAATAAAGTACGTTATAAAAATAGTTTAAATAAGTATTCCGCAAGAGTTTACAGTTATGGTCACAGCTTTTAATTATTACTCTTTTTATGGTTTTAAATGCTCGCGTAATAATCGGAAAAAGTTTATTCGCATTTTTATAAATGAATTGCTGTGATTGTAACTGCGCTTAATATCATAATCAATGTTAACAATACCGGTACGTAACGGGCTATTACAGGTATGCTGTAGATACTTTGTGGAGGACTCCATATTTTTTCAGCAAGGAATCCATGCTCCTATTGCAAAAATGTGAGCCCTGATCACTGATAATGGCTCGAGTAATGCCAAACCTACAGAAAATATGAGAATGGACAAAATCTACAACAACAGCAGAATCATCAGTTCGGGTGGCTTTCGCCTCAACCCATTTAGAAACATAATCCAAAGCTAAGAGTATGTAAGCAAAACCAAAGGAAACAGGAAAGGGACCCATAAAATCAATACCCCAAACATCAAAAACCTCACATAAAAGTATAGGGTTTTGGGGCATCTCATGTCTACAGGAAATGCTACCTACTCTCTGACAATTAGCACAAGACTTACAAAACTCATAAGCATCATGAAATAGAGAAGGCCGGAATAAACCCGAATCTAGAACCTTCCTAGCAGTTCTTTGTGGTTCAAAATGACCACCAAAGGTAGATGCATGACAAAAATTCAAAACAGATAGAGTCTCACTGTCAGGCACACATCTCCTAACCACTTGGTCACTACAAAATCTACACAAGTAAGGATCATCCCACACATAGTATTTAGATTCACTTTTCAGTTTCAAGGTCTGAGCCTTAGTGGACTCAACAGGTAATGCACCAGCAACCAAGTAATTAACTATATCAGCAAACCAAGGGAACTTACCTTGCAGCTGTAAAAGCTGCTCATCAGGGAAATCATCCCCAATAGGTATAGGGTCAGATGGAAGAGAGGTGATGCGACTCAGATGATCAGCAACTTGGTTTTCCGCTCCACTTCTATCCTTAATATCAATATCAAACTCTTGGAACAACAACATCCACCGGATGAGTCTAGGCTTAGCATCTGCTTTCTTTAAAAGAAATCTCAAAGATGCATGGTCAGAGAAAACAATAACCTTGGTATCTAACAGATACGACCGAAACTTATCAAGAGCAAACACTATAGCCAAGAGTTCTTTTTCAGTGGTGGTATAGTTGGATTGAGCAGAATCCAACGTCCTTGATGCATATGCAATGACAGGTGGGGCCTTGTTGACCCGCAGAGCAAGAACAGCTCCAACAGCATAATTTGATGTGTCGCACATTAACTCAAATGGAAGAGACCAATCAGGTGCTCGAATAACAGGAGCTACGGTTAGGCAGCGCTTCAGATGATCAAAAGCTACCTTGCATGCATCACCAAATTCAAAGTCAATGTCTTTCTGGAGAAGGTTGGGCAGTGGAAGAGCAATCTTACTAAAATCTTGAATGAAGCGCCTGTAAAAACCTGCATGGCCAAGAAAAGAACGAATTTCCCGCACAGAAGCTGGGTAAGGCAAAGCAGTAATAACATCAATTTTAGCACGATCCACTTCAATACCCTTTTTAGAGACAACATGTCGTAAAACCGCACGATCCACTTCAATACCCTTTTTAGAGAAAACATGTCGTAAAACTATCCCTAACTCAACCATGAAATGACATTTTTCAAAATTCAGCACAAGATTGGTTTGAATGCATTTGTTTAAAACTCTACCCAGATTATCCAAACATGCATCAAAAGAAGGGCCATAGACACTAAAATCATTCATAAAAACCTCCATGCAATCCTCTAACAACTTAGAAAAGATGCTTACCATGCAACATTGAAAAGTACCTGGTGCATTGCAAAGTCCGAAGGGCATCCTCCTGTAAGCATATGGGCCAAAGGGGCATGTGAAGGTCGTCTTCTCCTGATGCTCAGGTGCAATGTGGATCTGGAAGTAGCCTGAGTATCCATCCAGAAAATAGTAGTGGGATTTACCAGCCAACTGCTCCAACATCTGATCAATAAATGGAAGAGGATAATGGTCTTTGCGGTTTGCCTGGTTGAGCCTATGATTGTCTATGCAGACTCTCCAATTGTTTTGAGCTCTTGTTGTAATTAGCTCATTTTTTTGGTTAGAAATCACAGTGACTCCCGACTTCTTAGGGACCACCTGAACAGGACTAACCCAACGGCGTATCAGAGATGGGGTAAATCATCCTAGCTTGCAAGAGTTTTGTTACTTCCTTCTTCACCACATCTAAAATTAGGGGGTTCAAACTCCTTTGGGGCTATCTCACTGGTTTAGCTCCTTCTTCAAGTAGAATACGGTGCATGCACGTGGAAGGACTAATGCCAATAATGTCAGCCATTGTCCACCCAATTTCCCTTTTATTTGCTTTCAGCAGGGTTAACAGTTTATCCTCCTGCTCAGGTAGAAGGTTCTTTGCCATAATGACTGGTAGCTGCTCATTCTCTTCAAGGAATGCATATTTCAAGTGGTCAGGCAGAACCTTCAACTCCAATTTCGGAGGCTGCTCAATGGATGGAAGAGGTCTAGTTGGTGATGCAAATTCTGCAGAAAACAAGTCAGCAGCTATGCCTGTAAACAAATTCTCAGAAACAGAATTAGGATCATCAATAATATCAGCAGGAAATTCAGATAATGCAGATTCACACTCAGAATCAGATTCATCAATCAGTGCATCATTAAAACCAGAAAGATGTGATGTTATTTCAGCACACACAATGCACTCTTGACTATCACCACAATCACAAAAATCAGAAGCATTATTAGATGAAAAATCAGAAAAATCAGCAAGGAATTCAGCGGAAAAATCCTCAACAACTTCATCTATCACATCAATGCAAAAAACATAATGCTCTTCCAAAGGATGTTTCATGGCATCAAATATATTAAAATACACAATGCTATTGCCAAACTGTTAGTATATGGGTGTCCTAGAGACAATCTTTTGATTAAATAAATGACACTAGATGTAGAACTTTTGTCGCAAATGAATAAAAGCACTCTTTATCCAGTTTCATATTATGTCTCGATATTATTATTAATATTTTATGAACAAACTGGATAAACCCCTTGCAATAGAACATGTATCTCTTGAGTATCTGTGATGAGATTACGATCATGAGGATTCAAGGATACCGCACGTTTATTCCTAATTTTATGTTCCTAGTCTAGAGACACTGAGATTGGGGATCAGTGATCTCGGGTAAGACTAGCACATCTTATCTACTTGTATATAGATACAAGGAAAAGACCTCATGTGCTACAGATATGGAGATGTCTTAGCTAAAGTCGTGGGTGGACCTATAAGAGTATAGCTCGCACTGAACAGACCAAAAAAGAGACTCTATGAGGAAATCTCACAGATAATATCCTTAGAGTAGTCTCTTTATATTTGGGTATGTCTTTCCTTAGACCAGAGGTTATTACCTAGACTGTGTTCTAGAAGGCATGCTTTGATTGTATGCCTCGTCTACCTGAAACATGGAGACTCATATGTATACTGTTGGGCGTGTCCTGAAAGAGCACAGGGCTAGGGTGATAAGCTGAAGGAATTCGTCAAATCTCTGTGAGGGATTAGGTTATCTGAAAACGGAGAAATCGGGATGACATTTATAGGGACTCGGGAATCTATGCATAGTAAAAGAGATAATAAGATGATCTGCCTTTCGAGTCAGTAAATTGAAGATTCCCTATTTCGAATAAAGCTTACCCTAAACCGCAAGGGTTGATACATTTCCTTATCATAGGTTTATGGGAAGGTAATCGAGACGAAGGGAAATACATACGGCAACCAAATATGTGTAATAGGATGATCAAGTCGTTAATCTAACTAGTTCTAGGGCAACAAAGCATTGCTAGTTCTCTGTGTTGTCATTAAATGGGCTTTTGGGCCCGAGTCCATTTATGTCAGTGGCTATGTTGGACCTAATGGGTCACACACTAACACCTTGTAGTCATGATGAACTAGCTTTAAAGGTATTAGGCCTAATAATGGTTGTTAGCCCAAGAAGCTATTTGGAAGCCCACCTGATGGGAAGAGGGCGCATGGATCATGTAATGGGCTTGGATGGTCCAAGACATTACTAATTAATTTAATTAGTTAAATTAATTATCAAACATTTAAATTCTGAAATTTGAAATTTGAATTTTGAAATTTGAAATTTTGAATTTTGAGTTTTGAAATTTGAACTTTGAATTTGAAATTTGAAATTTGAAATTTGAATTTGAATTTTGAATTTAAATGTTTGAATTTAAATGTTTGAATTCGAATTTTAATTGGCTATGAAAAGTTGTTTCATAACAAAAGGATAAGATGAGATCTTATTGGAACAAATCCCTTGTATGCAGAGAAGATATTTGATCTGATCCAATGTTGAGTTTGGGGTGACACTTTTGGTTGGATATGAGTGTCATCTTGTCAACCAAATATGCTCTAATTCAGATTTGGTTGGTTGAGAGAATCAGTGAGTGAGTTGGTTCAAATTTGAATGCAACTACTCAACGTATCTGGACTCTTTTTGGGACTAAATGGGGCGCATAGTATAGATGGTCATGTGATGACCATTAGGTCAGAATCTTGATTAGATAAAAACCTAATCTCATAAGGATTCAAAGGGGAGGTTGTTGGGAATTCTGAATTGCAACAACTGCACCTTTATCTCCTCTTGTGTGCGCCACTTTGTGAGTAATTTTTGAAGTGGAAATTCTCTCATTCTCTCCCACACTCTTGTGCGCAAACTTGTGAGTTTTCTCCTTAGGGTTTTTCACAAAACACCTAGCCAATTTCTACTCCATTCCATACACCACTCTTGTGAAGTTTTCATGACGAAGACTTCACTCTTCTAAACACATATACCTAGCCTCCTTCTTCACCTATTGAGAATTTGAATCTTGATTTTATTTTGATGTTTAAATATTAAATATCAAAATACATGTGAACATGAAAACATGTTATAAAACTATATAATATGATGTTTTGTGCTTCGGCATTAAGTTTTTGAACGTTTTCTTATTTTTTCCATGAATTGTATCATGAGCATAGCATGAAATTTTTGTGACGAAATTTATCATATACATGCATATATGATTCGGCCATGAAAGGGTTTATGGCTGCATGCATGGTTTAATTTTGTTTTCTTTGAGAAAGAATTAACAAAATTTGAATTATTCAAGAGAAAATGAATCTTGATTTTATTTTGATGTTTAAATGTTAAATATCAAAATAAATGTGAAAATATTATGAGATAATATGTTTTTGTTTGCAAAGTTTTGAATCTTTTAGATTTGTAATTTGAAATTTCAAATTTAAAATTAATGTGTAATTTACTCTGTTTATTTACAGTTGTAATTTGTAATTTCAAATTTTTGTAATTTTGTCCCTCCAAATATGTTTTGGAGTTTCTTTAATTATATATAATTTGAGAATTAGGCTAGTGGCGTATAGACGACAAGCAGTCGTTGCTTGAGAAGCAAGATGGACAAAAGCGCGAGCACCATGACTGTCTCAAATAAATTGTTTATTTGCATGTATGCTTAGAACGTCTAGTATGCATGAATTGGACAAACCGCGTTTGTATGGTTATTATGTTTGTCCAATTGCGACTAGTGTAAACCGATGGATGTTTGACATAGGTTACGACTAGCATGATAACTTACAATATGCGTTTGATGAGACCTAATTAACCCTAAATAAAATGAACCCTTAAAAGGAATAAATTATTAAGCGTGTGATTACCTCCCTTCACCAATACTACTCAAACCTCTTCTACATAGTGATGCTCCATAACTCACTTGGGACCCATTGTTTCGTTGAGCTAGAGTAGTGTTAGAAGTGTAAGACACTTGGGGTGCTGATTTAATGCTTAACTAAGACATAAGTTGCAGGCCCAGCCGAGCTTATGTGCTTAGGGTAATGGTGCTAGGTTGGTTGCTTGAGATGCACCACTAAGTGACAAGGAGTTGTTAACCTAATGTTAAGAGAGGGTATGAGATACTGTTGATAAGGATCAACCCATTATTTAAATTAATCTTGCGGTCTCAGACAGAGATTAAAATAAATAATCGCACTCTTAATCCCACTAAGGTAAAATCTAAAATTAGATTAACCCTAAGTCAAATGGTAAGGGTCATTGACTTAGATAAAATAGTGGGAGGGACAAATTATTTAAAGTCTTTAATAATTTGTTTTTAACTACATAACCGTATATTAACTAAAATCATCTTTACATTTTTTTCGATTTTTAGTATGACTAATCCAATGTCACTGCGTTCAATACTCGATACGAATAAACTGACCGGTTCAAATTTTATGGACTGGTATCGGAACTTAAGAATTGTTCTAAAGACCGAAAAGATAGCTTATGTCCTTGACACTGCTTTACCTATTGCGCCTAAGGAAAGGGAAGATGGGTTCGCGGAATTTGATTTCGAGACCCACAAGCAACACATGGATGATAATGTGCTGGCTTGTTGCATCATGCTGGCATCCATGTCGCCTGAACTGCGTAAACAACACGAGCATATGGATGCCCCCTCTATTATCCTGCATCTCAGGGAGTTATATGGTATTAAAGGCAGACATGAGAGGTATGAGACCTTTAGGGAATTGTTCCTGTGCAAGATGACTGAAGGCATGTGTTTTAATTGCCATGTACTGAAGATGATGGCACTCATTGAGAAGCTAGAGGGTCTAGGGTTCACAATGGATGCTGAATTAATTAATGACTTTGTTCTATCATCACTTCCTCCTTCCTTCAGTAAATTCATAATGAATTACAATATGCATGGGATGCTTGTGAGCTTGCCAGAGTTATTAAGGATGTTAACAACTGCTGAAATGTCTATCAAGAAGGATGAGACACAAGCTCTTCTGATTGGTGGGCTTGAAAGGGCCAAGGGTAAAGGCAAGGAGCCTGCAAAAGGAAACTCCCTTAATCCCGAAGGAAAACCCAATAAGAAAAAGGGCAAAGAGAAAGGTAAGGGTGCACCCAAGGACAAAAGTGATGTTGTGTGCTTCCATTGTGGCAAAAATGGCCATTGGAAGAGGAATTGTCCAGACTACCTGAAGAGTGTGAAGGAGCATGGTGACGCTTCTACCTCAGGTATTCACATGATTGAGATAAGTCATTCTTGTGCTAATCTGACTTCATAGGTATTGGATACCGGTTGTGGTTCTTATAATCTGCAATTTGTTGCAGGTGCTTAGAAGCCCTAGAAGATTGGAGAAGAACGAGGTGGACCTCCGCGCAGGTGATGAAGCAAGAGTTGCTGCTCATACTGGTGGAGATACCGACCTCATTAGCCTACGGGCACCTTATTGCATTTGAGTAATTGTCTTTATGTTCCCGGCATTTCTAGAAACATTATTTCTTGTTTATAACAAGATGGTTTTGTTTTCACTATTGAGGATGGTACATTTGCTATCATTTTGAATGATATTGTTTTGGTACGCTTCTTTAATAAATGTCTTGTATATTTTGGAATTTGGAACTAAAGTGCTCAATGTAGAAGTGAAATGACCTAGGATAGATAATCAATCCTATCTTTGGCACTATAGAATACGGCACATAAATGAAACAAGATTGTCTAGGATACATAGAGATGGATACCTAGACTCCAAGGATTTGGAATCCTATGGAAAATGTGAATCTTGTCTAGCTGGGAAAATGATTCGTCAAAAGCCCAAAGGACTTGAGATTCATAGGGCTAGTAAGTTATTAGAACTCATTCACTGTGATTTATTTGGCCCAATGTATATTGAGGCTAGAGGAAAATACTCCTATTTCATTTACTGATAAAGTTGAGAAACAGCGAGCAAGATGGTTAAGTCATTGCGATCAGATCGTGATGGTGAATATATGAGCCATGAGTTTCGGGATTATCTGAGAGAAAATGGAATTCTCTCACAGTTTACCGCACTTGACACACCACACCAAAATGGTGTCTCTGAAAGGAGAAACGGGTCCTTGTTAGACATGGTTAGGTCTATAATGAGTGAGACTCAACTTCCAAAATCAATTTGGGGATATGCCTTAGACACAGCGGTATACCTTCTAAATAGGGTACCGTCTAAATATGTTCAGACCACACCATATAAGATATGGAATGGTAAGAGACCCAACCTGAGTTACCTCAGGGTATGGGGATCGCCAGCTTATGTTAAAGCGTTGACATCAGACAAGCTTAGTGCTAAGAGTACTAAATGTCTATTTGTGGGGTATCCCAAAGGTACTAAAGGATACTACTTCTACTCCATGGAAGAACAAAAAGTGTTTGTGTCAAAGAATGTTGAGTTCCTTGAGAAGGATTTGATCTCTCAAGGAGGCAGTGGGAGTAAGATTGATCTTGAAGAAGTTCAAGAACCACAAGAACAGATTGAGGAACCCGAGTCTGCTCCGCAGGCGACGTTCTCCAATGGAGAAGTAAACACAAAACTCTGTAGGTCTACGAGGGTCACCCATCCACCTGAGAGGTATGGGTTTGTGATTGAGAATCAGCAAACTGTCGAGGATGACGAACCAAGTGACTACGAAGAGGCGGTGAAGGATGTTGACTCCTCTAGATGGCTTGAAGCCATGGAATCTGAAATGGACTCGATGTATCAAAACAAGGGTTCCTAAACCGCAAGGAATAGTTCCTATCGGTAACAAATGGGTCTTTAAAAGAAAGACTGATGCAGATGGAAACGTTCAGACCTACAAAGCTAGGTTGGCGGCGAAAGGGTATCGTCAAAGACAAGGAGTTGACTATGATGAGACTTTCTTGAATGTATGTCAAGACCCCCTTCTTGAATGGGTTCTTTAAGGATGAAGTGTACATGACACAACCTGAAGGCTTTGAAACAAAAGATCAGGAGCATATGGTATGCAAACTACAAAGGTCGATATATGGGCTAAAGCAAGCATCAAGGAGTTGGAATATACGTTTTGATGAAGTCATTAAGAGTAACGGTTTTATCAAGAACGAGGATGAACCTTGTGTTTACAGGAAGGTAAGTGGGAGTAATGTCGTCTTCCTGGTACTTTATGTAGATGACATATTGCTTATAGGAAATGACATCCCCACATTAAAAATAACGAAATAGTGGCTTTCAGAAAACTTCACCATGAAGGATTTGGGAGAAGCGGCCTTTATACTTGGTATAAAGATCTATAGAGATAGATCCAAGAGGCTACTGGGTTTATCTCAGTCCATGTATGTTGACAAGATGCTAAAGAGGTTTAACATGCAAGGGTCGAAAAGGGGTTTTTTTCCTGTCAGTCATGGTGTACACCTATCAAGGGCTATGTGTCCTAAGTCACAGCCTGAGAAGGATCGCATGAGTGGAATTCCATACGCTTCGGCTATTGGATCCATCATGTATGCCATGATATGTACGAGACTAGATGTCTCATATGCTTTGAGCATTACGAGCAGATACCAGTCTGATCCTGGAGAGGGTCACTGGACGACAGTCAAAACCATCCTTAAATACTTAAGAAGAACTAAGGATGCGTTTCTAGTCTAAGGTGGGGTTAATGAGTTAACAGTGAAAGGGTTCACTGATGCCAGCTTTCAGAGTGACAAGGATGACTGCAAGTCATAGTCAGGATTCGTATTCACCTTAAATGGTGGGGCAGTATCTTCGAAGAGTTCCAAGCAGGAGACAACAACAGATTCAACGAAAGAAGCTGAATAGATAGCTGCTTCAGAAGCGGCTAAGGAGGTCGTGTGGATCAAGAAGTTTATAACTGAACTAAGGGTGGTTCCAAGCGTGGATGTGTTAGCATATGGGTGTCCTAGAGACAATCTTTTGATTAAATAAAGGACACTAGATGTAGAACTTTGTTTGTCGCAAATAAATGAAAGCACTATTTATTCAGTTTCATATTGTGTCTCGATATTACTGTTAATATTATATGAATGAACTGGATAAACCCCTTGGAATAGAATAGGTATCTCTTGAGTATCTGTGATGAGATCACGATCATGAGGATTCAAGGATATTGCATGTCTATTCCTAATTATATGTTCCTAGTCTAGAGACACTGAGTTTGAGGATCAGTGATCTCAAGTAAAGACTAGTACGACTTATTTACTTGTATATGGATACAAGGTGAAGACCTCATGAGCTGCAGATATGGAGATATCTTAGCTAAAGTCGTGGGTGGACCTATAAGAGTATAGCTCGCACTTAACAGACCCAAAAAGAGACTCTATGAGGAAATCTCACAGATAGTGTCATTAGAGTAATCTCTTTATGTTTGGGTATGTCTTTCCTTAGACCAGAAGTTATTACCTAGACTGTGTTCTTGAAGGCATGTTTTGATTGTATACCTCGTCTTCCTGAAACATGGAGACTCATAGGTATACTGTTGGGCGTGTCCTTAAAGGGCACAGGGCTAGGGTAATAAGCTGAAGGAATTCGTCAAATCTCTGTGAGAGATTAGGTTATCTGTAAACCGGAGAAATCGGGATGACATTTACAGGGACTCGAGAATCTATGCATAGTAAAAGAGATCATGAGATGATCTGCCTTTAGAGTCAGTAAATTGAAGATTCCCTATTTCGAATAAAGCTTGCCCTAAACCGCAGGGGTTGATACATTTCCTTACCCTAGGTTAATGGGAAGATAACCGAGACGAAGGGAAATACATACGGTAACCAAATATGTGCAATAGGTTGATCAAGTCATTAATCTGACTAGTTCTGGGGCAACAAAGCATTGCTAGTGCTCTGTGTTGTCATTAATTGGGTTGTGGGCTTGTTGGGCCCAAGCCCAGTTATGTCAGAAGCTAAGCTGGACCTAATGGGTCACACACTAACACCTTGTAGTCATGATGGACTAGCTTTAAAGGTATTGGGCCTAATAATGGTTATTAGCCCAAGAAGCTGTTTGGAAGCCCACCTAAATGGGTGGGTGGTGCATGGAGTTTAGTAATGGGCTTGGATAGTCCAAGCCATTACTAATTAATTTAATTAGTTAAATTAATAATCAAATATTTGAATTTCGAATTTTGAATTTGAAGTTTGAATTTTGAAATTTGAATTTAGAATTTGAATTTCGAAATTCGAATTTTGAATTTGAAATTTGAAATTTGAAATTTGAATTTTGAAATTTGAATTTGGATTTGAATTTTGAAATTCGAATTTTGAATTTGAAATTTGAAATTTTGAATTTTGAGTTTGAATGTTTGAACGTTTGAATTCAAGTGTTTGAATTCGAATTTGAATTGGTTTTGAAAAGTTGTTTCATAACAAAAGGATAAGACAGGATCTTATTGGAGCATATTCCTTGGATCAAGAAGCATCTTTGGAGGCACTTCCTTGGCTGTTTGGTGCGCAAGTTTTAGGTGATAAGAATGTCATCTTATCACTTAAAACAAACCTCCATTCAGATTTGGTGGTTGAGGGAATCAGTGGGTGAGTTGATTCAAATTTGAATGCAACTACTCAATATATTTGGACCCCTTCTAGGGCTGAATTATGCGCATGAGAAGTATATACTATATGATAGTTTATGAATTTAAGTTTAAATTATTTTGAACTTAATTTCATGTGGATAAGATTGGAGGTTGTTGGCAAAGTTAGTTTTGCAACAGCTCCACCTTATCTCACTGTTCTATGCGCAAATTTCAAAGAAGTTTGAAAGTTTGTTTTTCATTTTGAATGATTTAAATCCCTCCTCCTCTCCAAGTGTGCGCATATAACATGACTTGTTCCTCACCTTAGGGTTTTGTGAAAAACCTAGCCAACTCTCCTCCATCTATGCACCATTCTGTAGGGTAGCTCACTACACCTTTCCAAACAGAATACCTAGCCTCCACCTACACCACTTGTGCGCATAGCAAGCCTCACTGTGGTGTTCATCTGGTGGCTTTCAAGAAAGGGTTCTTGCATCATTGACGAACGGTGGTGTGGATCACCATTAGAGGGTTTGAACCCTTCAAGCCTGACATCTGATCTCCCTGACTGATCAGGCCAAAAACAAGGTAACATCATGCTGTCTTAAAGCATGAACCTATGTATGCATGTATGTTCCGCAGTAAAATTTTTGTTTTACACCTTACATGCATCGGCCTTCAAAGGCCAGTTTACTTTCAAGTGGTATCAAAGCCAGGTTGCTTTACCATCGACGGGTGATGGTACCTTGTTTGTGAAAAGAGTTTTTTCACGGTCAAAAATCTTTAAAGGGTTAAAGTTTAAATTCTGCATATGGATTTTGAATCACAAATCCTTTAAAGTGTTAAAGTTTTTGTTTTTATGAACATGTAAATTTGATTTTGTGTTCATAAAACATTATACATCATGGTTTAGTTTCTTTTTCTTTATGAAAGTTTTAAAAGGAACACCCTTTTTGAAAGGGTGGATTCGGCCATGGAGGGTACTAAGAGTACCTTGAATGATTTCTTATTTTTCTCCATGAATTGTGTCATGTTTATATGCATGAAATTTTGTGACAAAATTTATCATATAGTCACCTATATGATTCGGCCATGTGGGGATTTATGGCTACATGCATGGTTTAATTTTGTTTTCTTTAAGAAAGAATTAACAAAATTTGAATTGAAATTGTTTTTAAATTCGGGCAATGAGAAATTTAAGATTATGAATCTTGATGTTATTTTGATGTTTAAATGTTAAATGTCAAAATACATGTGAAAATGTTATGTGATAATATAATGTTTGTGTTTGCAAGTTTTGAACTTTTCAGGTACAAACAGGAAGGGGATGGTCATGGTGCCCGGATTTGAATTTTTTGAATTTTAAATTAATGTGTAATCGCGCATTTTAATTTACAAGTGTATTTGTAATTTAAATTTTGTAATTTTGTCCCTCCAAAATGTTATGGAGTTTCTTTAATTATTTGTAATTAGAGAAATAGGCTAGTGGCGTATAGACGACAAGCGGCCGTTGCTTAAAGAAGCAAAAAGGACAAAAGCGCGAGCACCATGGCTATCTCAATATAAACTGTTTATATGCATGTATGATTAGAACGTCTAGTATGCATAAATTGGGCAAACCGCGTTTTGTATGGTTATTATTTGTCCAATAGCGACTAGTGTATACCGGTAGATGTTTGACATAGGTAACGACTAGCATGATAACTTACAATATGCGTTTGATGGGACCTAATTAACCCCAAGATAAAAGGAACCCTTAAAAGGAATAAATAATTAAGCATATGATTGCCTCCCACCACCAATGCTACTCAAAACTCTTCTACATAGTGGTGCTCCACAACTCAGTTGGGACCCACTATTTCGTTGGGCTAGAGTAGTGTTTGAAGTGTAAGACACTTAGGGTGCTGGTTTAATGCTTAACTAAGACATAAGTTGCAGGCACAACCGAGCTTATGTGCTTAGGGTAATGGTGCTAGGTTGGTTGCATGAGATGCACCACTAAGTGACAAAGAGTTGTCAACCTAATGTTAAGAGAGGGTATGAGATACTGTTGATAAAGATCAACCCTTTATTTAAATTAATCTTGCGGTCTCAGACGGAGATTAAAATAAATAATCGCACTCTTAATCCCACTAAGGTAAAATCTAAATTAGATTAACCCTAAGTCAAAAGGGAAGGGTCATTGACTTAGATAAAATAGTGGGAGGGGCAAATTATTTCAAGTCTTTAATAATTTGCTTTTAAACTACATAACCGTATATTAACTAAAACTATCTTTACATCCTTTTCAGCTTATAGTATGACTAATCCACTATCACTGCGTTCAATACTCGATACGAATAAACTGACCGGTTCAAATTTTATGGACTAGTATCGGAACCTAAGCATAGTTCTAAGGGCTGAAAAGATTGCCTACGTTTTAGATGCTGTAATACCCGTAGCTCCACGGGAAGGGGAAGAAGGGTTTGCGGAATTTGATTTCGTAACCCACCAACAGCACTTGGATGACAATGTGATGGCAGTGTGCATCATGTTGGCATCCATGTCGCCTGAACTGCAAAAGCAGCATGAGCATATGGATGCTCCCTCTATTATCGTACATCTCAAGGAGTTGTATGATATTAAAGGCAGGCATGAGAGGTATGAGGCCTCAAGAGAACTGTTCTCTTGTAGGATGACTGAGAGCATGTCTATTGGCAGCCATGTTCTCAAGATGATCGGGCTGATTGAGAAGCTAGGAAACCTAGGCTTCATCATGGATGCCGAGCTAAGTAATGACTTAGTCCTCACCTCACTTCCACCTTCCTTCAGTCAATTCATCATAAATTACAATATGCATGGGATGCAAGTGAGCTTGCCTGAGTTGTTAAGCATGTTAACAACAGCTGAAGTGTCTATCAAGAAGGATAGGACACAGGCTCTTTTGATTGGTGGGCCTAGCAAGGCCAAGGGAAAGGGTAAGGAGCCTGCAAAAGGTGACCCCCTTAAGCCCAAAGGAAAATCCAAGAAGAAGAAGGGCAAGAAGAAGGGTAAGAAGGCACCTAAGGACAAGGGTGATGCTGAGTGCTTCCATTGTGGCAAGAAAGGCCACTGGAAGAGGAATTGTCCAGACTACCTGAACAATGTGAAGGACAAGAAGCATGGTGATGCTTCTGCCTCAGGTATTTTCATGATTGAGATAAATTATTCTTATGCTAATCCATCCTCATGGGTATTGGATACCGGATGTGGTTCTCATATCTGCAATATGTTGCAGGTACTTAGGAGCCCAAGGAGATTGGATAGAAACGAGGTAGATCTCCGCGTTGGTAATGGAGCAAGAGTTGCTGCTCATTCAGTTGGAGATGCTGACCTTATTTTGCCTACGGGCCTTTTATTGCATTTGAATAATTGTCTTTATGTTCCGCAAATTTCTAGAAACATTATTTCAATTTCTTGTTTAGAACAAGATGGATATACTTTCAGTATTAGGGATGGTACTTTTTCTATCATTTTGAATGATATGGTTTACGGTACTGCTTCTTTAATAAATGGATTGTATGTGTTGGAAATGGGAAATGAAGTGCTCAATATAGATGTGAAACGACCTAGGACGGATAATCAATCTTATCTTTGGCACTGTAGACTAGGGCACATAAATGAAACAAGATTGTCTAGGATGCATAGAGATGGATACCTGGACTCCATGGATTTGGAATCCTATGGACAGTGTGAATCTTGTCTAGCTGGGAAAATGATTCAACAAAAGCCCAAAGGGCTTGAGAGTCATAGGGCTAGTGAGTTATTAGAACTCATTCATACTGATGTATGTGGCCCAATGTCTATTGAGGCTAGAGGTGGTTATTCTTATTTCATTACCTTTACAGATGACAAATCAAGATTTGGGTATATATACCTAATAAGATATAAATCTGAAGCGTTTGAAAAGTTCAAAGAGTTTAGGAATGAAGTGGAGAAACAACGTGGCAAGATGATTAAGACATTACGATCAGATCGTGGTGGTGAATATTTGAGCCACGAGTTTCAGGGTTATCTGAGAGAAAATGGAATTCTCTCACAATTTACCGCTCCTTACACACCACACCAAAACGGTGTCTCCGAAAGGAGAAACAGGACCTTGTTAGACATGGTTAGGTCTATGATGAGTGAGACTCAACTTCCAAAATCATTTTGGGGATATGCCTTAGACACAGCGGCATACCTTCTAAATAGGGTACCGTCTAAATCTGTTCAGACCACACCATATGAGATATGGAGTGGTGAGAGACCCAACCTGAGTTACCTCAGGGTATGGGGATCGCCAGCTTATGTCAAAGCGTTGACATCAGACAAGCTTAGTGCTAAGAGTACTAAATGTCTATTTGTGGGGTATCCTAAAGGTACTAAGGGATACTACTTCTACTCCATGGAAGAACACAAAGTGTTTGTGTCAAAGAATGCTGAGTTCCTTGAGAAGGATTTGATCTCTCAAGGAGGCAGTGGGAGTAAGATTGATCTTGAAGAAGTGCAAGATCCACAAGAACAGATTGAGGAACCCGAGTCTGCTCCGCAGGCGACGTTCTCCAATGGAGAAGTAAACACACAACTCCGTAGATCTACGAGGGTCATCCATCCACCTGAAAGGTACGGGTTTGTGATTGAGAATCGGCAAACTGTTGAGGATGATGAACCAAGTAACTATGAGGAGGCGGTCAAAGATGTTGACTCCTCAAGATGGCTTGAAGCCATGGAGTCTGAAATGGAATAGTTCCTATCGGTAATAAATGGGTCTTTAAAAGAAAGACTGATGCAGATGGCAACGTTCAGACCTACAAAGCTAGGTTGGTGGCGAAAGGGTATCGTCAAAGACAAGGAGTTGACTATGATGAAACTTTCTCACCAGTTGCCATGATCAAATCTATTAGGATCATGTTTGCAATAGCAGCATACCACGACTATGAAATTTGGCAAATGGATGTCAAGACCGCCTTCTTGAATGGGTTCTTGAAGGAGGAAGTGTACAT
The DNA here is from genome assembly GCA_032173675.1 of Gastrolobium villosum. Classification (NCBI taxonomy): domain Eukaryota; kingdom Viridiplantae; phylum Streptophyta; class Magnoliopsida; order Fabales; family Fabaceae; genus Gastrolobium; species Gastrolobium villosum. The sequence goes on from JAVKPL010011115.1 coordinate 58,641, forward strand.
GACACAACCTGAAGGCTTTGAAAACAAAGATCAGGAGCATATGGTATGCAAACTACAAAGGTCAATATATGGGCTAAAGCAAGCATCAAGGAGTTGGAATATACGTTTTGATGAAGTCGTTAAGAGTAACGGTTTTATCAAGAACGAGGATGAACCTTGTGTTTACAGAAAGGTTAGTGGGAGTAATGTCGTCTTCCTAGTGCTTTATGTAGATGACATATAGCTAATAGGAAATGACATCCCCACATAAAAATAACAAAAGAGTGGCTTTCAGAAAACTTTACCATGAAGGATTTGGGAGAGGCAGCCTTTATACTTGGTATAAAGATCTATAGAGATAGATCCAAGAGGCTGCTGGGTTTATCTCAATCCACGTACGTTGACAAGATGCTAAAGAGGTTTAGCATGGAAGGGTCGAAAATGGGTTTTCTTCCTGTCAGTCATGGGGTACACCTATCAAGGGCTATGTGTCCTAAGTCACAGCCTGAGAAGGACTGCATAAGTGGAATTCCATACGTTTCGGCTATTGGATCCATCATGTATGCCATGATATGTACGAGACCAGATGTCTCATATGCTTTAAGCATTACGAGCAGATACCAGTCAGACCCTGGAGAGGGTCACTGGACGGCAGTCAAAACCATCCTTAAATACTTAAGAAGAACTAAGGATGCGTTTCTGGTCTATGGTGGGGTTAATGAGTTAACAGTGAAAGGGTTCACTGATGCCAGCTTTCAGAGTGACAAAGATGACTGCAAGTCACAGTCAGGATTCGTATTCACCTTAAATGGTGGGGCAGTGTCTTGGAAAAGTTCCAAGCAGGAGACAACAGCAGATTCAACGACAGAGGCTGAATACATAGCTGCTTCAGAAGCAGCTAAGGAGGCAGTGTGGATCAAGAAGTTCGTAAATGAACTAAGGGTGGTTCCAAGCGTGGATGAGCCCATACAGTTGCTTTGCGACAACACAGGAGCCATTGCGCAGTCAAAGGAACCTAGGTCTCATCAAAGATCTAAACACGTGCTCCGCAGATATCATTTGATTAGAGAAATCATTGATAGGAATGATGTAAAAATGGATTATGTTCCCACAGGCGATAACCTGGCCGATTCTCTGACAAAGGCTGTTTCTCAGAGAAAACATGATAGTCATTATGAGGCTTTGGGCATACGACTTAGGTCTGATTGGCTCTAGGCCAAGTGGGAGCTTGTTAGCATATGGGTGTCCTAGAGACAATCTTTTGATTAAATAAAGGACACTAGATGTAGAACTTTGTTTGTCGCAAATAAATGAAAGCACTATTTATTCAGTTTCATATTGTGTCTCGATATTACTGTTAATATTATATGAACAAACTGGATAAACCCCTTGGAATAGAACAGGTATCTCTTGAGTATCTGTGATGAGATCACGATCATGAGGATTCAAGGATATTGCATGTCTATTCCTAATTATATGTTCCTAGTCTAGAGACACTGAGTTTGGGGAACAGTGATCTCGAGTAAAGACTAGTACGACTTATCTACTTGTATATGGATACAAGGTAAAGACCTCATGAGCTGCAGATATGGAGATATCTTAGCTAAAGTCGTGGGTGGACCTATAAGAGTATAGCTCGCACTGAACAGACCCAAAAAGAGACTCTATGAGGAAATCTCACAGATAGTGTCATTAGAGTAATCTCTTTATGTTTGGGTATGTCTTTCCTTAGACCAGAAGTTATTACCTAGACTGTGTTCTTGAAGGCATGTTTTGATTGTATACCTCGTCTTCCTGAAACATGGAGACTCATAGGTATACTGTTGGGCGTGTCCTTAAAGGGCACAGGGCTAGGGTAATAAGCTGAAGGAATTCGTCAAATCTCTGTGAGAGATTAGGTTATCTGTAAACCGGAGAAATCGGGATGACATTTACAGGGACTCGGGAATCTATGCATAGTAAAAGAGATCATGAGATGATCTGCCTTTAGAGTCAGTAAATTGAAGATTCCCTATTTCGAATAAAGCTTGCCCTAAACCGCAGGGGTTGATACATTTCCTTACCCTAGGTTAATGGGAAGATAACCGAGACGAAGGGAAATACATACGGTAACCAAATATGTGCAATAGGTTGATCAAGTCATTAATCTGACTAGTTCTGGGGCAACAAAGCATTGTTAGTGCTCTGTGTTGTCATTAATTGGGTTGTGGGCTTGTTGGGCCCAAGCCCAGTTATGTCAGAAGCTAAGTTGGACCTAATGGGTCACACACTAACATCTTGTAGTCATGATGGACTAGCTTTAAAGGTATTGGGCCTAATATTGGTTATTAGCCCAAGAAGTTGTTTGGAAGCCCACCTAAATGGGTGGGTGGTGCATGGAGTTTAGTAATGGGCTTGGATAGTCCAAGCCATTACTAATTAATTTAATTAGTTAAATTAATAATCAAATATTTGAATTTCGAATTTTGAATTTGAAATTTGAATTTTGAAATTTGAATTTAGAATTTGAATTTCGAAATTCGAGTTTTGAATTTGAAATTTGAAATTTGAAATTTGAAATTTGAATTTTGAAATTTGAATTTGGATTGGAATTTTTAAATTTGAATTTGAATTTTGAAATTTTGAATTTTGAATTTGAATATTTGAACATTTGAATTCAAGTGTTTGAATTCGAATTTGAATTGGTTTTGAAAAGTTGTTTCATAACAAAAGGATAAGACAGGATCTTATTGGAGCATATTCCTTGGATCAAGAAGCATCTTTGGAGGCACTTCCTTGGCTGTTTGGTGCGCAAGTTTTAGGTGATAAGAATGTCATCTTATCACTTAAAACAAACCTCCATTCAGATTTGGTGGTTGAGAGAATCAGTGGGTGAGTTGATTCAAATTTGAATGCAACTACTCAATATATTTGGACCCCTTCTAGGGCTGAATTATGCGCATGAGAAGTATATATTATATGATAGTTTATGAATTTAAGTTTAAATTATTTTGAACTTAATTTCATGTGGATAAGATTGGAGGTTGTTGGCAAAGTTAGTTTTGCAACAGCTCCACCTTATCTCACTGTTCTATGCGCAAATTTCAAAGAAGTTTGAAAGTTTGTTTTTCATTTTGAATGATTTAAATCCCTCCTCCTCTCCAAGTGTGCGCATATAACATGACTTGTTCCTCACCTTAGGGTTTTGTGAAAAACCTAGCCAACTCTCCTCCATCTATGCACCATTCTGTAGGGTAGCTCACTACACCTTTCCAAACAGAATACCTAGCCTCCACCTACACCATTTGTGCGCATAGCAAGCCTCACTGTGGTGTTCATCTGGTGGCTTTCAAGAAAGGGTTCTTGCATCATTGACGAACGGTGGTGTGGATCACCATTAGAGGGTTTGAACCCTTCAAGCCTGACATCTGATCTCCCTGACTGATCAGGCCAAAAACAAGGTAACATCATGCTGTCTTAAAGCATGAACCTATGTATACATGTATGTTCCGCAGTAAAAATTTTGTTTTACACCTTACATGCATCGGCCTTCAAAGGCCAGTTTACTTTCAGGATGAGCCCATACAGTTGCTTTGCGACAACACAAGAGCCATCGCGCAGTCAAAGGAACCTAGGTCTCATCAAAGATCTAAACACGTGCTCCGAAGATATCATCTGATTAGAGAAATCATTGATAGGAATGATGTAAAAATGGATTATGCTCCCACAGATGATAACCTGGCCGATTCTCTGAAAAAGGCTGTTTCTCAGAGAAAAAATGATAGTCATTATGAGGCTTTGGGTATACGACTTAGGTCTGATTGGCTCTAGGCCAAGTGGGAGCTTGTTAGTATATGGGTGTCCTAGAGACAATCTTTTGATTAAATAAAGGACACTAGATGTAGAACTTTGTTTGTCGCAAATGAATAAAAGCACTCTTTATCCAGTTTCATATTATGTCTCGATATTATTGTTAATATTATATAAACGAACTGGATAAACCCCTTGGAATAGAACATGTATCTCTTGAGTATCTGTGATGAGATCACGATCATGAAGATTCAAGGATATCGCATGTCTATTCCTAATTTTATGTTTCTAGTCTAGAGACACTGAGATTGGGGATCAGTGATCTCGGGTAAGACTAGCACGACTTATCTACTTGTATATAGATACAAGGTAAAGATCTCATGTGCTACAGATATGGAGATGTCTTAACTAAAGTCGTGGGTGGACCTATAAGAGTATAGCTCGCAACGAAGGGAAATACATACGGTAACCAAATATGTATAATAGGATGATCAAGTCGTTAATCTGACTAGCTCTGGGGCAACAAATCATTGCTAGGGCTCTGTGTTGTCATTAATTGGGTTGTGGGTTTGTTGGGCCCGAGCCCATTTATGTCAGAGGCTAAGTTGGACCTAATGGGTCACACACTAACATCTTGTAGCCATGATGAGCTAGCTTTAAAGGTATTGTGTCTAATAATGGTTGTTAGCCCAAGAATCTGTTTGGAAGCCCACCTGATGGGAAGAGGGCACATGGATCATAGTAATGGGCTTGGATGGTCCAAGACATTACTAATTAATTTAATTAGTTAAATTAATTATCAAACATTTGAAATTTGAATTTTGAATTTGAAATTTGAATATTGAATTTGGAATTTGAATTCTGAAATTCGAATTTTGAATTTGAAATTTGAAATTTGAAATTTGAATTTTGAAATTTGAATTTGAATTTTGAATTTTGAATTTGAATTTTGAATTTAAATGTTTGAACATTTGAATTCAAGTGTTTGAACTCGAATTTGAATTGGCTATGAAAAGTTGTTTAATAACAAAAGGATAAGATGAGATCTTGTTGGAACAAATCCCCTGCATCAAGTAAAGATATTTGATCTTATCCAATGAAGGAAATGGTGCGCCACTTTGGTTGCAAGCTCCAATTCCGATTTGTTTGGTTGAGAGCATCAGTGAGTTAGTTGGTTCAAATTTGAATGTAACTACTCAACGTATCTGGACTCATATTGGGACTGAGTGGGGCGCATGAGTGACTGGTCATATGATGACCATTAGGTCAGAATCTTGAAAGGATAATGACATAATGTTATAAGGATTCAAAGGAAAGTTTGTTAGCAATTTTGAATTGCAACAATTCCTTTATCCCCTCCAACCATGCGCACATTTAGTGAGATTTTCTAGTGAGAAAAATCTTCGCATTCTCTCCCTACTAAGCAACCACTTATGCGCACAAAGGGACTAGTATTTCCTTAGGGTTTTCACAAAAATCTAGCTAATTCACTTCATCTTTTGCGCCTCACTCTAGTGGAGTTTTCATGTTGAAGACTTCACTTTTCTAAACACTAAACCTAGCCTCCATCTTCACCTATTGAGCGCATAGCAAGCCTCACTGTGGTGGTCATCTGGTGGCTTTCAAGAAGGCATTCTTGCTTCATTGACGAAGGGTGGTGTGGATCAACGTTAGAGGGTTTGAACCCTTCAAACCTGACAAGTGATCTCCAACTGACGATCAGATCGTAAACAAGGTAACATCATGTTGTCTTAAAGCATGAAAACTATTTGCATGTATGTTTTCGCGAGGAAAATTTTTGTTTTTCCCTCTCACATGCATTGGCCTTCAAGGCCAGTTTTACTTTCACTTATTACATTAACATAAGAAAAATATTTTCCTTAATTAATATATGAAAAAATCCACTCTCCATTAGTCTGATTCTAGTTCGATGGAATACATAGGCAATAAAACTTTTCCTTTTATCACTTGTTAAAATGAAACAATCACTTACCAATACGACCACTTAACTGTTACTAATTGATAATCGTGTTTGTAGACTCGAAGTTAAGTAGAACAACTCCTTAACAGTTGATTAATGTGTTTGGGACTCAAATTCAAAACCTCTCACTAGTTGATCAACATGGTGCAACTTATTAAACTGGAACAACCTTCAACAATTGATCAACCTGATTGCTAACCCTACAAAGAAACAACAAGTGGTGTGAATAGCTGAATTAATAAGTAATTAAGATGGCTTGTGATGCACATTTAATGTGCGATTTAATTACTTTTGAAAATAAGGAAAAAGATAAAAAAATAATTATTATTTTTGTAGATGTTAGATTATTAATATAGTGTAAAATTTGGAGAATATGTTTCTCATATTTCATAAGACAATTTATCTTATGAAACAAAAAATGGGCGGAACCTACTAAGAAAAAAAAAGAGAAAAAAAGTTGACCACATGCAATTTTTATGTGTTACATGAGACAAAATAAATTTCCCATGAAATATATGTTTTTTTAGTAGATAATATAGTATAGAATATTACATAAAAGCGATTTAAGAAAAGGGGAAGATTCTTTGATACCGGTGTCAAATTTTGAAATTTGACACCAAATCCTATCTGTTGATTTCCACTAATCAACTGTAACACCCCGTTTGGAGCAGGTTAATTAACATTCATATCATAGTAAGCGTAGCATGCTCAAATTAATTATTGTGGAAACTAACTAAATAAATTTTCTCTTTTTCCTTATGTATTGCAAACTTTTTCATTTCCATGGCCAAAATAAAACAGACAGCATTTTGTCTACATTTTGGACCACTGGGGATAATTCCCACCATGGTAATTTCAACCTAATTAACAGTTTAATATAATCCAGGCATACCACAACATAGATAAAACATATTGCCCAGCCATCCATGGCCTAGGCTATCTCATAATCGTACTAACTCAAAATAATGTCCATGATGTTACTTATATAATTAGATCAAATAAACAAAAAAGATGCAATTAAATAAGTAACATAGACTTGAGCATGCATCACTAACAGCATATACAGACTATCAACGTGGCATAGACGTTCCTATGCTCCCAAAGAAATACATGGCATATACAACTCAAAATAAAGTATGTCAAGTACAAATCTAAATACCCACAAGACCCTGGCAATCGTGTCAAGTAGTATCTCTCATATGGCCTCTTGCCACGCGATGCCTCAGTACCATCAGCTCCTATACCTGAAATGGTGATCCCCATGACACGGGGTGAGATAATATAATTACCTTAGTAAGCAGGGACCCTTGGAGGGATCCTCCACCCCTGAGCTCACTTCTGGTATAAACACAGTATAAAAATCCATGCAACATCAGAATATGTATGACAATGCAGTGTGCAATAATGTAATCATATTGGCCAGAGAATATAACAAATATGCATTATGCAAGGAAACACCGTCTTGCAACATATCGTATGAGGAAACACCGTCTCATACTATGAATAAGGAAATATTGTCTTATGCCTCACACAAGGAAACACCATCTTGTGTGGCACAAATACACATACATGTACATGCATCAAATAACAAGTCATTTTCAACATATTATATCAAACTATTACCCTCCCTCGAAGTTTGGTGGAACAAATGGGGGATTAATGTCAAGGATCGAAAGCTTACCTGGAATAGCTCTTTTTCTAGCCTCTTCCAAGTCAAAGGATCCATAAGCCAACAAAATGCTCAACAAATGACCAACACACCTCAATCTCCAGTAATCAATAGCCTTGCTCAATGTCCATGCTCTTGCTCCACAAGTCAACTTGATCTCACACTATAACCAAAGAACACATTTCCATTATTATCCATCATCGGTGCATACATATGGTACTGTTCATCTTTATAGTACTATTCACGTATATGTCACTATTCATGTATATAACACTTTACAAAAATATGGTATATTTAATCTTCTGAATATATTTTCACCATTAAAATCCTCATCTAAACACTTTTCTCAGCATGAGCTAAACTTCAATCAAGCTCTAACATGCTCAGTCAAGCCAAACTTTCAAAATGAAAACTAAGTTCAATCTTCATAAAAATATGAAAAGGAAGGGAATTTCTTACCACAATACACTCTAGAACAAAGGAGAGATGAGTTTCTAAGCTCCCATGGCCTTAAACTCCATCAAAATCCATCTTTTTGATGAAATTTGAAATCTTAGGGGAGGAAGAACTCTCTCTACAGTGAACCCCACCCAAAAATACGGGTACCAATGGATTCGTCTCGAAATTTCTCACAAGTTTGGCTTGGAACAGAGTGATTTGGAGGTCTCTAACACTCTCTATGAATTTTGGAAGGTTTTTACTCAAAACCTCATTTTTTTTCATTTTTTGTTCTCTGTCGACGGTGGAAGGTGGAAGACGAAGGAGAATGAGAGGGAATAGAGTGGGTTTGTCACTTAAGTGAGGTTATTTGACCTAATGGGTACAAACTTATCTATACTGCTCACTAAACTCTCATTCCAACTTTGCACACTAGTCCAGAATATTTTTGTGGTAATATTTATAATTTTAATTTTCACTTTATGGTAACTTTGTTTACCCTCATTTTTACCCCTTAACTGTCATTTTAACTCATTGTTCGCCAAAGGTGACTTTATTTCTTTTTCCATATAATTATTCTTCAATATTATGATTAAAATCATTAATTCATAATTAAATCCATAACTAAATGTGAGAGTTATTATACTCACCCTAACTTTTTATGACTTTGTTCGCAAAATTAAGATCATACCTGGAATCAAACTTAGGATATAGCCAAAGGATCTTATCCTCACGCTCCCAAGTAGCCTCCTTAGGCGCTCTTCCTTCCCATCGAATCTTAATCATCGAGATTGTCTTATTTCTCAATTTCCTTTCATCTCTGTCAAGAATTTTCCACGACCCCACAGGAGTCTTAAGATTCTCCCATACTTGAACCTCGTCAGGCTGTACAACATAAGATTCATCTCGAATATATCTCCGAAGCTGAGACACTTGGAATATATTATGAATACCGGATAACTGTGGAGCCATGGCAAGCTGATAAACAACCGGTTCCACCCTTTTTATTATCTGATAGGGACCGATAAACTTAGGACTTAGCTTCCTTACTCCAAGAGCACGCCCTACACCTGTCATAGGTGAAAACCTCACAAAGACATGCTCACCCTTTGCAAACTCTAGAGGTCAATGCTTGTGATCATATAGCTCTTCTGGCGACTCTGTGCCTGTTTCAATTTATCTCTGATCATTCTGATCTAATTAGAAGTATCCTATACCAAATCTGGCCCAATCATTTACTTCTCTCCAACCTCATTCCAACAAGGAGTTAATCTACACCACCGGCCATACAAAGCCTCATAAGGTGCCATGCCCAAACTAGAATGAAAACTATTATTATACGAGAACTCTACTAGTGGAAGATACTTATCCCATAACTTACCCTGCTTCAGGGCACAGGCTCTCAGCATGTCCTCCAGGGTATGAATAGTCCTCTCTGTCTGACTATAACACCTCGCATTTCTAAGTTTAAATATTAAATGAGAATTAAAGTGAAGGATTAGTGAAAATCCTGAGTATAAGGCCAAATACAAAGAAAGGGCAAAATGGTAATTAGCCATGCACACAACCCTATGAAGATAAAAATTGAGTAGAAGGTCTCAGATGATAAAAATAACACTGGAAATGGATTCAGAACGAAAAATTGAGTGGATAGGCTAGTTTCAGAAAAATCAGTGAAAAGTATTTTTCGCATGTAAAAATACCGCGGTACGATTACACCGTAAAATGTGCCAATTGAGTTTTGAACTCTAGGTCTCAAATATGAGTTATAAATGATTTATAGACTTAGGAAATATGATTTTTGATAAAATTCGATGGAATTAAGTCAGTTTGGGGAAGCGTGCCAACGGCGCGCGCAACAGCTTAAAACAGTGTTTTCTCCGAACGACCGGAAAACTCCGGATTCATCTGATCAAGTATAATTAAAGGAAAATGGTTAACGTTAAAAATTAGAGTTTCTAAATAGGTTTTGAATTTATGGACGTTTAGTGGAAATCGGAGGGAAATTCGAATGAGTTTTAAATCGCGTGGGACCCAACCACTCACTATTCACTATCACTTTCCCTTCCTTTCTTCTTGCCAAAATCGTGAGATGCAGCCCCTCCCCCCCCCCCTTTCATGGTGAAAAACTTCAATTGATCATAAGTTAGCCATTTCTCCACCGAATCCAATGATTTTTGTCTTGAATCGTGATGGAAAACACCTTCTAAACACATTGGAACCAATCTTGAGCCTTGAAACCACGTATTTGGGGAGATATGCACCAAACTCAGATTCAAAATTTTGGAGAAAGTTGAGTTCTTGGAGCTTTTAAATACTCCAATGGTGGAGAATGCTTAGGAGGAGTCTTATACCTAGCTTGTGAGTAAGTTTCTACACCTTTTGATGGTTGATTCTTATAACACCTCATAAATTCAAATGTGAAATTATATGATATAATGTGGGTTAAAAGGGAAGGATTAGTGAAAATCCTGAAATTGGGGTCAAAATGTGTACCAAAGGCAAAATGGTAAATTGCCAGAAACGTAAACCGAGGCATGAAAAATGGAGTAGGAGAACTCAAATGATAAAAATAATGCCGGATATGGATTCAGGATGAAAAATTGAGTGGATAGGCAAGTTTTGAAAATTTTGATGAATAGTGATTTCCCGGTGTAAAAATACGGCGGTATAATTGTACCAATAAGAGTGAAATTTTTATGGGTATTTTGAGGAAATAAAAATATGTCATGAACCAGAAAAATATGTAGATTATGAATTTGTGATCGGAATTAGGTGATGAATTAAAGTTAAATCGCGTGTGGGACCCGCCTGTGGCATAAGTGAGCCAAACCCACCTTTTTCCTCACTTTTCTCTCTCTTCCCTCCTTCTTCTTCCCGTGCGCACAGCCCTCCCCATTGCCTTTCCCCTTTGATTTTTCTTTGATTCATAAACCACTCATTTCTCCACCAGATTTAGCAAAGTTTGTGTTGAAATTTATTGGAAATGGCCTTCTAAACACATTGGTGCTAGTGGCAAGCCTTGAATCTAGCTCTATTTTGCGAAATCTCCCCTCCAAGGCCGCGGCTCAAGCTTTAGATTTGTGTTCATGGAGCTTCTAGGTGCTCCAATGGTGAAGTATGTTTGGGAGGAGCCTTGTGCCTTGCATTTGGGTGAGTTTTCTTGTGTTTGAAATATGAACCCTAAAGAGCGCTTAGATGATTTGTGTAGTTAGAGAGCTTAAATGGAAAATGTGCATTAGATGATTATGTCTTAGAATGATGTATTTGAGCTAGAAATGCAATAAAAATTATTGGTGAAAAATGCTCATAACTTTAGGACTTTTGCATGATGCCTAAGATTTGTGAAAATTGAATTGTGTAAGAAATGGATTGATAAGTAATTGTATGATGTTATAATATGATTATATGATGAGTATGAGTGTTAAAATTGAATTGAAAACCTTGTAGTACCATCCTTTGAAGAATTGGAACCATAAAGGGGTTTGGAGGAAAAATGAGGTAAAAGTTGTGTAGTTGAGATTGTATGATATGAAGTGGTGTTTAAATGGATGGTATGTTAGTATGTTGTTGTGGAATTGGAAGAATGTAAGATGTATGATTACTTTGATAGTAAATGGTTGTTTTGGAAATGGTTTTGATGATCATGTTGTTGATCATATAGGTTGGCTCTCTTGGACGCTATGGAAGCAGATTTAGCTTGGAGCTTACGTATGGAGCATTGGCTCGGAGTCGAGGTAAACCTTTGGAACTTGGGTTTAATCCCTTGTGTGCTCCGCCACACCTAGTGGAAGATTGTGGTTGGATATTGTGTCATTGGACATTGTGTGATTATGTGTTTTCATGCATTATTGCTTGATTGTGTGACATGCTTGGAGCATGTTGTGTGTGAATTGTTTGATCTATGGCCAGTAGATGTGAGTTGGTTTGGAATTCCGCTGGATAATTCCGTTGGGAATTCCAGTCGGGTTTTGCCGTGGGACCGACTCTGGGAGCGGTACCAGGATGATCCAAACGTTGGACGTTGGCTGGATATTCCCCGTTGGGGATTCCAGTCGGGTTTTTCCGTGGGACCGACTCTGGGAGCGGTACCAGGACGATCCAAATGTGGGACTTCCGCTGGATAGGGCTCATGAGGAGTTCCAGTTGTGTTTTGCCATGGAGTCGTCTCAACCATGGGAGAGGGACCAGGAAGATTCCGGGAGTTATACGATGGGGTCCTTGAACGTAATCCAGTTGTGCATGTTCTTGGATTGTGCCCAGTTGTTTGTGATATTGTATGTTATGCATTTTTACATAATGTTATTGTGGCACATTGAGTGAGCCATGGGGTGGAGAAGCCTCTAGGACCCTTGGTTTACTGAGATATATTTGTATATCTCACCCCGCGTTTGGGGACATCATTTCAGGTTAGGTTGAGCCTGGAGGAGTGGAGCATGAGGTGCATATGGGAGGCATAGCATATTAGAGGATTCGGTTGGGATACACTTAGAATAACGTTTAATGTTTTGGACTTAGATCATGAACTTGTGCATGTTGAAAATGCCATGCCTTTGTATGTTCATGACTATATGTTGAGTCCTTTAAAATTGATGTATATTTATGCCTTTAGTATCTATTGTTATTTTGGTGAGCATGAGACTTGTCCATGGCCACACATATTGTATTTTGAGGCATTGAACACTTATGATGTAAATGAGCCATATGATATGTAAATGGCAACACAATTAGTGAATGAGGTAAAATGGTACATTGGTTTTAGAAAATGCATGATGGAAGGGCCTAGAGCCTACAGTAGGGAATGTGTAAGGTTTGTGTGGAGTATTAAGGTGTTAGGAATGGATTACATCACTCTTTTTGTGCTTTAAAAGCTGTCATCCGTCACTTTTGCTGCATAGTAATCGATTATCTTCCATTGGTAATCGATTACCATGCAACAGGGGACGCAAAATGAGCCACTGTGAACCAAGTAATCGATTACCAAGCATTTGTAATCGATTACCTAGTTCAGTAATCGATTACCAATGCTTGGTAATCGATTATCTGGGAACAGGGGAGCCGAAATGGAGCTTCTGCCTCATTTTGGAACTTTGGGTAATCGATTACCACCCCCTGGTAATCGATTACCACAGTGTAATTTTCAAAAATAATGGTTTTTCTAGGCTGAAACAAATGGCATAACATGGTCTACTGAGCTCTGAATTGTGCGCGGTTTAAAACCACGCGTAGCTTATGAAGAGAGAGCTATAACATGGTAAGAGATGGGAGTCAAAAGATAAGTTTAAATTAAATGGGTAATAAGAAAGACAGTGAATATCAATAAGTTTATGCTTCCGCGAGTTTTGCATTTACAATTACGGAGTTATTTTGATTAGTTACGGAAATGGTTAATTGTTTAAAAGGAGGAAGTAATAAAAGGAAAAAAGTTTTCCCGTAATTCAATTAACTCAATTGTTGTGATTGTAACTGCACTTAATATCATATTTGTTGATAACACATCGGTCCGATAACGGGGTGTTACATTTATGTATCAGAGCAGTTTCTTAGGGAACTCTGATGATTGTGTGATTGTGTTAAGTGCTGTATAGTTGTACATAGACTCTTATTGGTTACTGCACATGTGATTCCTTAGTTTAGGCCTGATCAACCCATTTCTTCGTGTCATATGTGTGGCCACTATAAGATGCCTTTGTGACAACCCTGGAGCACCAATGCCAGTCCTTAGACTGTGGTTGTGGGTGCAGTGTTGACTGCTCCACGGACAATATGCCAGTAAGTGAATTTGATGTAATTGAGGACTTAGTGAGAATCAATTGAGATAGTATGTGTAACCATTTTTGGGTAGAATGCTACCATAGTTGAATGTGTGGTTTTATGGTTATTAAGTATGATTGATTTGAGTTGATATTGCGATGATGATGTTGGTAAGTCTTCCCTATATGTATGGGGAGTTGAAACAATTGAGTATATGTGGAATTAATGCCATAACTTTGACATGGTAGGGGATTTGGAACCTCGATGAATTCGTAAAAAATTTGAATATGAGTGCTTATATGTAAGCTTGGATACCTTAGGGTTAAATTAGAATGTTATAAGACCCTTGATAAGGGCTTACACTTGGATGAATTAAGATGTTTGGATGTAGAAATAAATTGAATTTTCAAAATTTGGATTGAGGATTGTGAGCACCTTAACAGAACTATGGAAATGATGTGTAGATACTTCAATGTTGAAATATGGGACTTTAGTCCATGATGATTTAATGTTGGTGAATATAAGTAAGGATATCATATGTATAAAAGTATAATATAAGAAGTTGAGGAAGTTGCCATGGATGGCATTGGACGAACTTGATTGAAAGTATGAGGGTCCATAATATAATGATGGTTGGACTTGACAAATGTGAGGTGAGAAAATATAACTGAGTGTGGTGTAGTAATTGTACTAATATGCTTCCATAATGTTGAGTAGCATTGAGATGTTGATGATGTGGCCTAATTATATGTGGATAATGATCCTGTGATGGCTAAGTGCCAGTGTATATATATATATATATATATATATATATATTTATATATATATATATATATATATATATATATATATATATATATGTTTTGTGAAGGCCGGGGTGCCTATATGTATATCTGTGTTGTAATGAATTAGTAAACTCTTTGGTAAAAGAAGAATGATGTAAGTGAAATTCCCTATGATGGGAAGTGTTTGAAGAGATTGTCTCTTGGGAGTGTCATTGGACGCTCAATTTGGTATGGGATTCATGATGGAGTCCCAATACCTAAGTACTATATGCTATATGTACATGTGTAGAATTCGGATGTATGGTTTATGTGTAATGGCTTGTGAATTGTTTAATCTTTATAAGACTAAGGTAATTAATTAAATTAAACCTATAGGAGGGTGTATATGTAGGCATATGTATTAACATGTGAATTTAATCTTATGAGTAATGTGAGTATGTGTTATAGGACCTTAGTGTGTGTGTGTGGACTTGTTGCTTTTGGACTTGTGTGAATGGATCCTTTTGTGTGTGTGGCCAATGGCCCAAGTATGGCTCTTGGATCAAGCCAATTCAGCCCAAGGTTGTGTCCACCCTTATCTTCCCTAAGCCTTGCCCAACTAAGGTGCCTTGTGTATCAAGTAACACTCACATGGCAAAGGTATTTTTCCCTCTCAATTTTGCGCACAAGTGAGAGTAATTAGGACCTTTATAATCTGCCATTTTGCCTTGTTAAACCGCCACCTCACCTTGATTATGCATAATTTGATTTAAGCCTCATTGCATGGTAGACACATGTGCATTTTAGCATGATCTTAGGCTGCATAATTCTCCATTTTGGGCGCACATGGGAGGGGCTGGATGCAGATTTTTTTTATGACACAAGACTGCATAACTTGTTGACTTGGATAACCACTTTCACTCTCCATCATGAGACTGCATTGTGCAGATTTTTGGTAAGCTTTTGCAGCCCTTCATGAGTCAAATCCCCTCCTCCTTCCACATGCATCATGAGACTGCATTCCCATCATTTTTGTGCAGAGGGCAGCTCCATAAATCTGAATCCTTGGCTGCCACAAAGCCCTCTAGCTTGTGGACTTAGTGAACCTCCCTCACCCCTCATCATTGTGCGCATGGCTTGGCTTTTTATGCAGAAATTTTCTGCACAAGGACAGCCCCAATATGAGTGTTTGGACTGTCACAAATCTACACTCATGATGCACCTTTTTCCCCTCATCATTTGCGCACCAAGGACTGCACAAGTGCAGATTTTTGGGCTGCCACATGGTTAGTTTCCTTGTTGACTTAGCTAAGCTCTTACATGTGCACATGACACTTCCTTTCCACTCCATTTTTGCGCATACCTTGGTCAATGATGCAGAAAATATTCTGACTTTGGACAGCCCTTAAATCTGAACAAATCCCCTCACCCTTTTGCATGTAAGTAGAGTAATTTAGAAGCCAACACCTTGCTTGTACAGCCCTTGTATGCAGCCCCACTCCCTCAAGTAATCAGATTTTTCCATGATGATAAATCATAGCAATCTTCCCTTTTTTTCCCTTTAAATGTGCGCATAAGGGAGGGCTGCCCTCACCTTACATTCAGCCAATTTTCTTTCCTCACCTCCTCACTCTCTAAACCGTGTAGCATAGGACTTTGGAGAAAGAAAGACTTTGCTTTAGACAACTCACACTCCCTCACTGTCCAGCCTTGTCTTCAAACTTGAAACTGTCCAAGCTTGCTCATCATCACCTTGCTTGCGCATAGGACCTCCTAGGAAGAGAGGACTTGTTGTGAAGTAGAGCTAGAAGGGTGTGGTGAAGTGTGTGCTACAAGAGGTAGGCCTTGAACTTTGAATCCTTTCTTAGTGTAGCCATGTATGAATGCTTGAATGTCTTCTTGTATTTGTGTTACTTTGGATCCTTGGTTGAGCATGATAAAAGTATAAGAATGGAGTTATTTCATGAAGAATTGTATGCATAAAAATCTTATAGTTATGTTTGAGCTTAGGCCACTAATTCTTGTATGATTAGGCCACTGTTTTAAAGAGAAATGTGCCACTGTTTCCATGCTTAAAATGCCACTGTTTTAGTCATGAAATGTCACTGTTTCCATGCTTAAAATGCCACTGTTTTGCACATTTTAAGCCACTGTTTCTGCACATTTGAAATGTCACTGTTTCCACTGTTTCTGCTTAAAATGCCACTGCCACTGTTTCTGCACATTTTATGCCACTGTCTGCACTTAAAAGCCATTCCATGCCACTGTTTTATGCATAAAAATGCCACTGTTTTACTCCTCAAAGGCCACTGTTTGTATGCATAATAATGCCACTGTTTTAGTCCTTCTATGCCACTGTTTGTATGTATAAAATGCCACTGTTTTGGAAGTTCAAAGTGCCACTGTTTCTGTTTTAAAAATGCCACTGTTTCTGTTTTAAAAATGCCACTGTTTCTGTTTTGGAAACGTTTAAAACGTCACTGTTTTCTGCTGTAAAGGCCACTGTTTGTATGCATAAAATGCCACTGTTTTGCTGCCACTGTTTGTATGTATAAAATGCCACTGTTTTGCTGCTGTATGTCCACTGTTTTGGCTGCTGTAAACACTGCTGTATGCTCACTGTTTTGCTGCTGTATGCTCACTGTTTTGCTGCTGTATGTCCACTGTTTTGGCTGCTGTACAATGCTCACTGTTTTGCTGCTGTATGCTCACTGTTTTGCTGCTGTATGCTCACTGTTTTGCTGCTGTAAATGCTCACTGTTTTGCTGCTGTAAGCCACTGCTGTATGCTCTCTGTTCTGCTGTAAATAGCCACTGTAAATGATTAGTTTTAATTGATTTAGGTGCGCTTAAGAAGTGAGAATATTTCGCTGCCGTTGGTAATATTTAAGGAAAGCTAAGGTAAGTGTCAGGCGATGATGCCTAATGTAACTATTGACTATTGGTATAGAATTGTGACATGATGCTCCATATGCCGTAAAAATGTTATGTTCCATTATAATGAAAGGAAACTGCCAAAAATGTGCCGTGATGGCTATGAGGTAAAGACGTTATGTGGCAGCATAACGCATATGAAAGGTATATAAGCATGCATCCTACATCATACCGCATTTTTACGCCTTGTGTGTGAAAGCATAGCATGACATGCATGTAACAAGATCATATAGGCCTTGTTTTAGAATAGTTATGTACAGGACCATGTGTTTGAGCAAGCATCATGTAGGCATCCCCAAGGTACCGGGGTATGGGACACTTGGCATCAGTCCGCATAGGCCCACAGATGGAATCCACATGGAGCTCAGGTGCCAAGGGTATTTTGATTCCACTGTGAAGTGCGCGCACGACGGTGCTAAAAGCGCAAAGGAAAGGCGTTATATACGCAATATATGAATATGATAAAAAAGGAAAAGGAACAAGTATATGTTGAAGTGACTGTTTATGATTTTGTGCCTAGTTAATATTGTTATATTACTGGTTTTATTGCCACACTACTGGGATTATTCTCACCCCTTCGGGGCTGCTATTTTCCTAAATGGCAGGAGGACATAAAAGCACTTGAAGACATGATGTTTGCTGTTGATTGCTGATGCGTGGATTATCATTGTTGCTGTTTGTTTAAACTGGATAACTGTAATGATTAATGTTTTGGTACTTTTGGATGACTGTAGTCTTTATCATGATTATGTTAGTTTGAACTTTTGTGAACAATGACTATTTTGGAAAACCTTTATGAAAAGAATTTAAGTGTTGAAAATTTTTATACGGATTTGTATGCTGCTTTGTTAGCTCATGTGACGTTAACGACTCTAATTCCGCTTAGCAAACGACTCTCTTGGATGCATACAAGGGAGGGCGTTACACTAATTGGTATCAGAGCAGTTTGGTCCATGGAATTGCTTGTGTTTGATTGAATTAACTGTTGTTTGTGTTTATCTGCTGATTGACTGTTTAAATGTGCTATAGTTAAGTATATATTAGCTAGGGTAGTTAGGTTGTTAGGACTGTTCTGTGATAAGACACGGATGCATAGCTAACTTGTCCGAATTGAACTCGAGTACCTACTTGAGACTGCTGCCATGAATAACTTGCGGTGAGCCTGATCAACTCATTTCCTGGTATTGTGAGTGCAGAATCATGGCGGGTGGTCGCGGTTCAACTCGGGGAAGGACTGGCGATGCAGAAGAGGATCTTATCACCACCATTGGAGGACTGGCCACGTTCATCCAGAATATGAGCCAGGAATGGCGCGATCATAGGCAACAGAATCTGAACCAACCCCCACTGCATGAAAATGCAGAAGAAATTGCCCGTCGGAGGTTGAAAGACTTCCGCAATTTCCAACCACCTACTTTTGAGGGTGAAGACAACCCTGAGGCTGCAGCAAGGTGGCTGCAGATGATTGAACATATTTTCGAACGCATGGCGTGCCCGGAAGCGCAGAAGACTGATTACGCGTCGTATCAGCTGGTGGGAGAAGCTTTAACATGGTGGACTGGCGCGAGGGCTCTGCTGAGAGCTCAGGATGTGGAGCTGACGTGGGCCGTGTTCAGACAAGTATTTCTGGATAAGTATTTTCCTAAGGCGATGCGAAGGATGAAGCACACTGAACTGCTATCGCTCAGGCAGGGTAACATGACGGTTAATGAGTATATTGCGAAGTTTGGGCAGCTGATCGAGTACGCCAACTTTGATCGGAACATCTACGATGAAGAATGGCAGGTGGAGAAGTTCGAGAGCGGATTACACCCGGAAATTCGCAAGCTCATCTTAACGACGGCTAATCGTACACTTCCAGAACTCATCAACCAGAGTCGTCAGGCAGAAGGAATCATTCTGGAGGCCAAGAACTTGAACAAGCCACCACCACAGTTCCACGGAGGAAACCGAGCAGGCAGATTCTTCAGGGCAGCACCTGGTAGGGGTCGAGGCAGAGGTACGCCATTGCAAGCGCGGCCTGGAAACTTTAAGAGAAACTTTACGGTGGGTCAATCGTCGACCGGACGTCAGGGCGCGACCGTTTGTGCTACTTGTGGAAAGAATCACTTTGGAGTCTGTCGCAAGAACAACAATGCATGCTTCAGATGCGGCCAGCAAGGTCATTTTGCTTACAAGTGTCCCCAGAACGCTGACCAACAGCCTCCGCAAGCTCGAGTGTTCACATTGGATGCAAATGAAGCGCAGAAGTTTCCCAACCTGATCAAAGGTAATGTCACTTTGAATGGTCACCCAATTTCTGTTATCTTTGATTCTGGAGCGTCCGGCTCTTTTATGGCAAAGCATACTGCATTGAGAATAGGCATCACCCCAACCCCGTTACCCTATGAGTTACACATCAGCACACCTACGGGAGGATCGTGCACAGCCTCAGAGATCTGCAGAGGTGTCACCTTGCAGTATGAAGGGAACACGTATACAGTTAATTTGGTGGTCCTGCCGGTATTCAACTTCGATGTGATTATCGGTATGGACTGGTTGACGGAAAACGGGATAACCTTGGATTGTCGAGCGGGGAAGGTCATTGTTCCTGCAAAGGATGGTAATTTTCAACCTTTCTCTCTCATTTCCTTATTGCAAGTTAGAAAAGAGCTCCGCAAGGGAGCAACAGGGTATCTTTTGTCGATCGAGGCTGAGACCTCGATTGACAATCAAATTCAGGATGTACCGGTAGTTAGAGAATTCGAGGAGGTATTCCCGGATGAAATACCTCGATTGCCTCCTCATAGGGAAATAGAATTTTCGATCGAACTTGTTCCTGGAGTTGGACCAATCTCCATTGCTCCGTATCGTATGGCGCCTTTGGAACTGCGCGAGTTAAAGAAGCAGATAGAAGAGCTTTTGGCAAAGGAATTCATCAGACCGAGTACTTCTCCATGGGGTGCTCCAGCTATCTTGATTAAGAAGAAGGATGGAAGCTTACGTCTGTGTGTAGATTACCGCCAGCTGAACAAAGTCACGGTGAAGAATAAGTATCCGCTACCGAGGATCGACGATTTGATGGACCAGCTGAGAGGAGCCAGAGTCTTCTCCAAGATAGATTTACGATCGGGATACCATCAGATCCGGGTCAAACCGGAGGATATTCCGAAAACCGCTTTTAGGACTCGTTATGGGCACTATGAATATCAGGTGATCCCATTCGGACTTACGAATGCTCCAGCGGTATTCATGGACTACATGAACCGCATCTTCCGCCCGTTTCTTGATCAGTTCGTTATTGTGTTTATCGACGATATCCTGATTTACTCAGCTAATGAAGAGCTGCACGCGGAACATCTGAGGATTGTCTTGCAAGTCTTGAAGGAGAAGCAGTTGTACGCGAAATGGTCGAAGTGCGAGTTTTGGCTTAAAGAGGTCCAGTTTCTGGGCCATGTCATTTCATCAGAAGGTATCGCGGTGGACCCCAGCAAGGTTGAAGCTGTTATGAATTGGGAACGACCCAAGTCTGTCACTGAAGTAAGAAGTTTCTTAGGACTAGCTGGTTATTATCGAAGGTTTATCCAGAATTTCTCTCAGATAGTGCAACCCCTCACCCGTCTCACTCGGAAGGACAAGCCTTTTGAGTGGACTGAAGCTTGTGAAGAATGTTTCTTGGAGCTAAAGAGCAGATTGACAAGTGCTCCCGTACTCACGATTCCGGATCCTACTCAAAAGTTCGAAGTTTACTGCGATGCGTCGCTGAAAGGACTTGGATGCGTGTTGATGCAGGATCGTATGGCGGTAGCTTATGCATCTCGACAACTGAAGCCTCACGAAGAAAATTATCCTACGCACGATTTGGAATTAGCAGCTATCGTGTTCGCACTGAAAATCTGGAGGCACCACTTGTATGGTTCGCAGTTTGACGTGTTCAGCGATCATAAGAGTTTGAAGTACTTGTTCGACCAGAAGGAGCTGAATATGCGACAACGACGGTGGATGGAATTTCTGAAGGACTACGATTTTGAACTTAAGTACCACTCAGGAAAGGCAAACGTGGTAGCTGACGCTCTGAGCAGGAAGACACTACACACTGCAACTCTGATGATGGAAGAATTGAAGTTGTTTGAGGCCTTTCGAGACTTGAACTTGTCAGTAGACGAGAGAGGAAGTAGCATAAGATTGGGAAATATTAAGGTGGAGAATGAATTGATCAGTAAAATTAAGGAGGCTCAGAAGGATGAAGAGTTAGTCCGTAAGTTGGCTAGTAACCAAGAGGTAGTAAAGGATGAGAATGATGTCTGGAAGTTCCAAGGACGGCTGGTTGTGCCGAATGAAGAGTTGAAGCAAGAAGTTTTGCAGGAAGCTCACAAGGGTAAGTACGCAGTTCATCCTGGATCCACGAAGATGTACCACGATTTGAAGACCTCGTTTTGGTGGCCGGGTATGAAGCGTGATATTGCGGAGTATGTATCTCGGTGCTTAACTTGTCAGAAGGTGAAGTACGAACATCAGAAACCGTCGGGACTTCTTCAACCTTTGGAGATTCCCGAATGGAAGTGGGACAGTATTTCGATGGATTTTGTAGTTGGACTTCCTCGGACGCGAGAAGGATATGATTCTATCTGGGTGATTGTCGATCGTTTAACGAAGTCAGCTCATTTCTTGCGTGTTAGAACCACATATGATACAGAGAGGCTTGCTAGAATTTATCTGCAGGAGATTGTGAAGCTACACGGAGTTCCTACGAGTATTGTCAGTGATCGTGATCCCAAGTTTACGTCCAAGTTTTGGGAATCCTTTCAAAGAGCATTAGGGACCCAATTGAGGTTGAGTACAGCTTATCATCCGCAGACCGATGGCCAGACGGAACGCACCATTCAAGCATTAGAGGACATGTTACGAGCATGTGTTTTGGAGTTAGGAGGCAGCTGGGATAGTTATCTTTCTTTGATTGAGTTCGCTTACAACAACAGTTACCACTCCAGCATTCAGATGGCACCGTATGAAGCTTTGTATGGGAGAAAATGCAGATCCCCTTTATGTTGGACGGAAGTGGGTGAGCGAAGTATGTTAGGACCCGATCTAATTCAAGAAACATCCGAACAAGTAAAGAAGATTCGAGAGAATATGCAGAGGGCTCAGGCCAGACAGAAGAGTTATTACGACAAGCGTCATAAGCCTCTATCTTTCGAAGTCGGAGACCATGTATTTTTGAGAATCACTCCTACATCGGGACTCGGAAGGAGAATGGGAGTTAAGAAGTTAAGTCCACGGTACTTAGGACCATATCTGATTATGGACCGGATTGGAGAGTCTGCATACCGGTTGGCCTTACCACCCAATCTGTCAGGAATTCACAATGTATTTCATGTGTCGCAGCTACGGAGGTACCTCTCTGATCCATCTCACGTGTTACATCCAGAAGAAGTGGAACTAAAGGAAGATCTGACGTATCAAGTGCAACCGTTCCAAATTCTTGAAAGATCCGTCAAACGACTCCGTTCTAAAGAGATTCCTTTGGTGAAGGTATTATGGAACAACAGATCGGCAGCTGAAGCCACTTGGGAGCGCGAGGACGACGTTCGGAAACGCTATCCAGAACTGTTTAGCTCTTAAGTAAGTTTATTTTGCGGACAAAATTCCTGTTGGTGGGGAGAGTGTAACATCCCGTATAATTAGTAGAATACCTAAGTACTATATGCTATATGTACATGTGTAGAATTCGGATGTATGGTTTATGTGTTATGTGTTATGGCTTGTGAATTGTTTGATTTTTATTCCTTGGATAAGACTAAGGTAATTAATTAAATTAAATTATAGGAGGGTGTATATGTAGGCATATGAATTTATTAAAATCATGTGAGTATGTGTTAGAAGGCATTAGTGTTTGGATGTGGGCTAGTGTGTGGACTTGTTGCTTTTGGACTTGTGTGAATGGATCCTTTTGTGTGTGTGGCCAATGGCCCAAGTATGGCTCTTGGATCAAGCCAATTCAGCCCAAGGTTGTGTCCACCCTTATCTTCCCTAAGCCTTGCCCAACTAAGGTGCCTTGTGTATCAAGTAACACTCACATGGCAAAGGTATTTTTCCCTCTCAATTTTGCGCACAAGTGAGAGTAATTAGGACCTTTATAATCTGCCATTTTGCCTTGTTAAACCGCCACCTCACCTTGATTATGCATAATTTGATTTAAGCCTCATTGCATGGTAGACACATGTGCATTTTAGCATGATCTTAGGCTGCATAATTCTCCATTTTGGGCGCACATGGGAGGGGCTGGATGCAGATTTTTTTTATGACACAAGACTGCATAACTTGTTGACTTGGATAACCACTTTCACTCTCCATCATGAGACTGCATTGTGCAGATTTTTGGTAAGCTTTTGCAGCCCTTCATGAGTCAAATCCCCTCCTCCTTCCACATGCATCATGAGACTGCATTCCCATCATTTTTGCGCAGAGGGCAGCTCCATAAAACCAGAATTCTTGGCTGCCACAAAGCCCTCTTGCTTGTGGACTTAGTGAACCTCCCTCACCCCTCTCATTGTGCGCATGGTTTGGCTTTTTATGCAGAAATTTTCTGCACAAGGACAGCCCCAATATGAGTGTTTGGACTGTCACAAATCTACACTCATGATACACCTTTTTCCCCTCATCATTTGCGCACCAAGGACTGCACAAGTGCAGATTTTTGGGCTGCCACATGGTTAGTTTCCTTGTTGACTTAGCTAAGCTCTTACATGTGCACATGACACTTCCTTTCCACTCCATTTTTGCGCATACCTTGGTCAATGATGCAGAAAATTTTCTGACTTAAGGACAGTCCCAAATCTGATCAAATCACACCTCATTCCTTGCATGTAAATAGAGTAAATTAGAAGCAAACACTTGGCTTGTTTCAGCCCTTGTATGCAGCCCCATCCTCTCAAGAAATCTGCACCTTCCATGATGGTTAATCATAGCAACTCCTCTCCCCCCTCCCTTTAAATTTGCGCACAAGAGGGGCTGCCCCCATTCACTTGTGCAGCAAATTCTCCTCCTCCTCCTCACTCCCTCTAGCCACACCAACAAGCCACCTTGGAGCAAGAAGACTTTGTCAAGCCAACTCCCCCTCTCCTTCACCTCAACCATACACCAAGCTAGTGCTAGCCTTGTTCCTCACCTTGCTTGCGCATAGGACCTCCTAGGAAGAGAGGACTTGTTGTGAAGTAGAGCTAGAAGGGTGTGGTGAAGTGTGTGCTACAAGAGGTAGGCCTTGAACCTTGAATTCCTTCTTAGTGTAGCCATGTATGAATGCTTGAATGTCTTCTTGTATTTGTGTTACTTTGGATCCTTGGTTGAGCATGATAAAAGTATAAGAATGGAGTCATTTCATGATGAATTGTATGCATAAAAACCTCTTGGTTATGTTCGAACTCATGCCACTGTTTCCTCGTGTGATTATGCCACTGTTTTGAAGAGATATGTGCCACTGTTTTGATGATGTAATGCCACTGTTTCGGTCCCTCAAAATCACAATTTTAAGCCACTGTTTCTGCACATTTTGTGCCACTGTTTCTGCACTTAAAAGCCACTGTTTCTGCACATTTTAAGCCACTGTTTCTGCACATTTTAAGCCACTGTTTCTGCACATGTTATGCCACTGTTTCTGCACTTAAAAGCCACTGTTTCTGCACATTTTAAGCCACTGTTTCTGCACATTTTATGCCACTGTTTCTGCACTTAAAAGCCACTGTTTCTGCACATTTTAAGCCACTGTTTCTGCACATTTTATGCCACTGTTTCTGCACTTAAAAGCCACTGTTTCTGCCCATTACATGCCACTGTTTCTGCACATATATGTCACTGTTTTAGTGCTCCTTAAGCCACTGTTTTAGCCTTGAAATGCCACTGTTTCCATGCTTAAAATGCCACTGTTTTAGTCATGAAATGCCACTGTTTCCATGCTTAAAATGCCACTGTTTTTATGCATAAAAGGCCACTGTTTTAAGTCATCATATGCCACTGTTTTATGCATAATGTACCACTGTTTAAGTCATTCCATGCCACTGTTTTATACATAAAAATGCCACTGTTTTACTCCTCAAAGGCCACTGTTTGTATGCATAAAATGCCACTGTTTTAGTCCTTCTATGCCACTGTTTGTATGTATAAAATGCCACTGTTTTGGAAGTTCAAAGTGCCACTGTTTCTGTTTTAAAAATGCCACTGTTTCTGTTTTAAAAATGCCACTGTTTCTGTTTTGGAAACGTTTAAAACGTCACTGTTTTGGCTGCTGTAAACACTGCTGTATGCTCACTGTTTTGCTGCTGTATGCTCACTGTTTTGCTGCTGTATGTCCACTGTTTTGGCTGCTGTAAACACTGCTGTATGCTCACTGTTTTGCTGCTGTATGCTCACTGTTTTGCTGCTGTATGTTCACTGTTTTGGCTGCTGTAAACACTGCTGTATGCTCACTGTTTTGCTGCTGTAAGCCACTGCTGTATGCTCTCTGTTCTGCTGTAAATAGCCACTGTAAATGATTAGTTTTAATTGATTTAGGTGCGCTTAAGAAGTGAGAATATTTCGCTGCCGTTGGTAATATTTAAGGAAAACTAAGGTAAGTGTCAGGCGATGATGCCTAATGTAACTATTGACTATTGGTATAGAATTGTGACATGATGCTCCATATGCCGTAAAAATGTTATGTTCCATTATAATGAAAGGAAACTGCCAAAAATGTGCCGTGACGGCTATGAGGTAAAGACGTTATGTGGCAGCATAACGCATATGAAAGGTATATAAGCATGCATCCTACATCATACCGCATTTTTACGCCTTGTGTGTGAAAGCATAGCATGACATGCATGTAACAAGATCATATAGGCCTTGTTTTAGAATAGTTATGTACAGGACCATATGTTTGAGCAAGCATCATGTAGGCATCCCCAAGGTACCGGGGTATGGGACACTTGGCATCAGTCCGCATAGGCCCACAGATGGAATCCACATGGAGCTCAGGTGCCAAGGGTATTTTGATTCCACTGTGAAGTGCGCGCACGACGGTGCTAAAAGCGCAAAGGAAAGGCGTTATATACGCAATATATGAATATGATACAAAGGAAAAGGAACAAGGATATGTTGAAGTGACTGTTTATGATTTTGTGCCTAGTTAATATTGTTATATTACTGGTTTTATTGCCACACTACTGGGATTATTCTCACCCCTTCGGGGCTGCTATTTTCCTAAATGGCAGGAGGACATAAAAGCACATGAAGACGTGATATTTTGCTGATGATTGCTGATGCGTGGATTATCAGTGTTGCTGTTTGTTTTAAATGGATAACTGTAATGCTAAATGTTTTGGTACTTTTGGATGACTGTAGTCTTTATCATGATTATGTTAGCTTGAACTTTTGTGAACAATGACTATTTTGGAAAACCGTTATGAAAAGAATTTAAGGTTGAAAATTTTTATACGGATTTGTATGCTGCTTGTTAGCTCATGAGACGTTAACGACTCTAATTCCGCTTAGCAAACGACTCTCTTGGATGCATACAAGGGAGGGCGTTACAGAGTGTATGGCTATCTCCGTATGGATTATGTTCCCGGATATTATTATTATTTTGTGTAAGTAATGTGGTGTGAGGTTGTACCTCGTGTTAGTGGGACTGTTAGTACAGCCGATGGCATGTTACCTCTTCTTGCGTGAATTATAAGGACAGATTCTCTGATTGGTGAGGCATTGCACCTGGGGCCCTTAGGACAGCAAGAGCTCGAGGGGTTAAACCTAATGATGTTTTTACCCATTGCATCAGAGGATTGTATCTTGTGAGGAATGCAAGAGGTGAATTTGGATAACTGTAAGTGAACAGTAATATGTCTAATAGGATGAAATGTGTGAGGTGCCATGAGATGATAGTTTGAATTATAAATGTGAGCACTCGGAGATGTGCATGTGCGTATACTAAGTGTGGTAGTATGGAATTGTGGTTTTACGAAAATTGTGAAATGAATCGTTGGATTATCACCCTATGTGAAGGGAATGAAAAATTGATTAGTACTGATGGATTGAGTCAAGGTCTTCTGGGAAGGCTTGTGATGGCAAAATGTTAAGCTAAGTTGGTGGCCAATGGTTTTAATAAGTGATTAATCGTGATGTAGTCAAGTAAGAAGGTGTGGTACTAGCTGTTAAATAGAATGGTATTTGGTGAAATAAAAGGTTGATATCTCTGCCCTGGTGGTAGAGTTACTGATGGAGTTGTATAAATGCAAATTATAGTAAGAGATGAGTTGAAAATACACGATGTTGATGTTGTTCTTGGCTGGGTACCGAGATATATGATTGAGTGTGCTAGTAGTACTTTGAATAGTCCGAGAGACTTGTATACCTGCCGGTAATGAATTATGAAAGTAATGACAGTGATGGAATTAGTTACATATGGCATGATAAATAGGCTTTGAAAATCCCTATATGATGGGATAGGTATGAGAGAGGTATGATATGGTACCATAGAGTGATACGTACTGGTTGAACGAAATGATGATGAAGGAAGGTGTAAAGAATGAAACACATGTGAAGTTGATAACATGAGTATGGAAGTCTTAGGCATGTTACCTTTAATGTGAGAAATCAATGATGAACTATGCGGCAAGTTTTGAGAGGATTAGTTGAGGACATTGGGCGGAGTTTTCTCCAGAACCTCTGGGTTACTGAGATATATTCGTATATCTCATCCCGTCTCGGGGACTTTATTTCAGGAGGTAGCAATGGCACAGGAGTGGCGGGCAAGAGGCCCATAGGATGAGTCATGGAGCATCGTCATTACTTATTCATGTCATATATTTGCCTAAGTCTAATTAGTTGTTTATGTCATTTAAAGCTCATTTCCAAGTTTTAAATTAAAGCATGAATTTGTAAGTTTTAATTTACAATTTGAAGTTGTAAGTTGTAACATGCAAGTCAAATGTTGTAATTGTACAGTGGATGCATGATCTATTATGATGGAAGGGCTTTAGGCCTATTTTAGATTTATGATTATATGCTTATGTTGAGAAATTACATGTAAAGGGACCTTAGTGATTAAAACAAGTCAAGAATGATAAAGTAAGCCATATAGTATGATTTATGTAGTAAATATAAACTGATGGGTTGTAAGTGCCCCAAGGCATTGCTGGTCCTTGTGTGCGCCACCCATTGGATTATTAGGTACATTTGAGGTTAGAATGAGCATTTGCAATTTGGGGATTTTAGAAAAAACAAAGGAAACTCTAGCGAATTTTCTTTAGAATTGGCAGATTTTAGGTGAAATTCGGGAGAGCATATCTCCCTCCATAGAGGTTCGATAGGGACGTGCCATACGCCGTTTTGAAGCTTGAGATGTCCCCTACCTTTTGTCAAAATCTTAGAATTTTATAAGTTGTGCACAGCCCTTTGGAGGCCAATGAACATTCCTCCCTTGTTTTGCCCTGCACTTGGGGGCTGTTCTGTACCGTTTTGGGAATTTTATTTCTGATTCGTTTCTTAGTCAAATTAAGCGTATGATATATCAAATCGAAGATTGAGGTGTCTAGTTTATGGTGTGAAGATTTGAGAGCAAATAGATAAGTGGATTCGGTGAAGTAATTCAGGGAATGAGGGATGTTTGGAGTTGTTTTGGGGTTGGTTGGCAATTCTGCTTGTCCAACTTCAAACGGCGATAACCGGAGCAAACGAGCTCGGAACCAAGCATGTGATAGCTTTCTAGAAAGTTAATGAAGTAAGAAAGAAAGATAGCAAGATATGAAGGACTGGATTTTTACTGTACGTCCGCGGAAATTCAGAGATCAAACCCTATTCGGATAGGTAGGAAACGTAAAGTTGTGAAATTTGCTAAGTGGGTTTATAAGGACCCCTTACTAACTTATAATAAATAAAGTAAGTTATAAAAATAGTTTAGATAAGTATTCCGCAAGATTTTACAGTTATGGTCATAGCTTTTAATTATTATGCTTTTTACGGTTTTAAATGCTCGCGTAATAATCGAAAAAGTTTATTCGCAATTTTATAAATGAATTGTTGTGATTGTAACTGTGCTTAATATCATAATCAATGTTAACAATACCGGTACGTAATGGGCTGTTACATTTATGGTATCAGAGCAGTTTTGAGTTAGGTAACTCTGATAATGTATAGTTGTGTTATGTGCTGCATAGTTGTATGTGTTAGTATATGGGTGTCCTAGAGACAATCTTTTGATTAAATAAAGAACACTAGATGTAGAACTTTGTTTGTCACAAATAAATGAAAGCACTATTTATTCAGTTTCATATTGTGTCTCGATATTATTGTTAATATTATATGAATGAACTGGATAAACCCCTTGGAATAGAACAGGTATCTCATGAGTATATGTGATGAGATCACGATCATGAGGATTCAAGGATATTGCATGTCTATTCCTAATTATATGTTCCTTGTCTAGAGACACTGAGTTTGGGGATCAGTGATCTCGGGTAAGACTAGTACGACTTATCTACTTGTATATGGATACAAGGTAAAGACCTCATGAGTTGCAAATATGTAGATATCTTACCTAAAGTCGTGGGTGGACCTATAAGAGTATAGCTCGCACTGAACAGACCCAAAAAGAGACTCTATGAGGAAATCTCACAGATATTTTCATTAGAGTAATCTCTTTATATTTGGGTATGTTTTTCCTTAGACCAGAAGTTATTACCTAGACTGTGTTCTTGAAGACATGTTTTGATTGTATGCCTCGTCTACCTGAAACATGGAGACTCATAGGTATACTGTTAGGCGTGTCCTTAAAGGGCACAAGGCTAGGGTAATAAGCTGAAGGAATTCGTCAAATCTCTGTGAGAGATTAGGTTATCTGTAAACCGGAGAAATCGGGATGACATTTACAGGGACTCGGGAATCTATGCATAGTAAAAGAGATCATGAGATGATCTACCTTTAGAGTCAGTAAATTGAAGATTCCTCATTTCGAATAAAGCTTACCCTAAACCGCAGGGGTTGATACATTTCCTTGCCCTAGGTTAATGGGAAGATAACCGAGACGAAGGGAAATACATACGGTAACCAAATATGTGCAATAGAATGATCAAGTCATTAATCTGACTAGTTCTGGGGCAACAAAGCATTGCTAGTGCTCTGTGTTGTCATTAATTGGGTTGTGGGCTTGTTGGGCCCAAGCCCAGTTATGTCAGAAGCTAAGTTGGACCTAATAGGTCACACACTAACACATTGTAGTCATGATGGACTAGCTTTAAAGTTATTGGGCCTAATTATGTTATTAGCCCAAGAAGCTGTTTGGAAGCCCACCTAAACCTTAGTAATGGGCTTTGATTGTCCAAGCCATTACTAATTAATTTAATTAGTTAAATTAATAATCAAATATTTGAATTTCGAATTTTAAATTTGAAATTTGAATTTTGAAATTTGAATTTGAAATTTGAATTTGAAATTTGAATTTTGAAATTCGAATTTTGAATTTGAAATTTGAAATTTAAAATTTGAA
The DNA here is from genome assembly GCA_032173675.1 of Gastrolobium villosum. NCBI lineage: Eukaryota > Viridiplantae > Streptophyta > Magnoliopsida > Fabales > Fabaceae > Gastrolobium > Gastrolobium villosum. The sequence continues at coordinate 89,437 of JAVKPL010011115.1, forward strand.
TTTTGAAATTTGAATTTGGAATTTGAATTTTGAAATTCGAATTTTGAATTTTAAATTTGATATTTTGAATTTTGAATTTTGAATTTGAATGTTTGAACATTTGAATTCAAGTATTTGAATTCGAATTTGAATTGGCTTTGAAAATGATAGTCGCTTTTCGGACGAAAATTGCATATATCGGTTTTGCTACCCGGTATAAATGTGTGCCGGTAAAGTATCCTCGAAAATTATATTAAGTGCATGAATATTCCTAGAATGTTATATAGGACTAGTAAAACAAGTTTCAGGTCCACTGGTGCCAGAACTGATACTGGCTATGGAAAAGCGTGTACTGGAAAAGTGCTGCAAAAATAAAATAAAAATATGATAAATCTTGTAAAATTTAGTAGGTTCAGAATCCTAAGTTTGGGATTAAAATGCTAAGCATAGCAATTATTGATAATACTGTGTGTTTAATTCCTAACCGGTTTAATTACTTATTTTTGGCACTAAACCCTAGGCCATAATGTTATCCTATGTGAGTTTGTGCTCTACTCCTTTGCTTCTCTTCACCATTTTGTGACCAAGGAGTCATCTTTCTCCATGAAACCTTCTCCAAAGCACCATTGTTGAATAAGAGTTGGTCTTGTGAGGGGGAGTGGGAGCCTTTTATGGTTTTTTAACCTCTGTGTGTTGGAGTAGTGGGGCTGACTTCATAGTTTGAGTGGTCTAAGAGCTTGTGTCTTGTGGATTTTGGTCCAAGAAGTTTTCTTTGTGAAGGAAGGACATAGCTTGGTTGTCATTTTCGTTCTTGGCAAAGTCAGAACTGTGGGGACTTGTTGGGGAGCTCCAAGAGCAACCATTTCTGAGTTTTAAGCTTGGGTAAGTGTTACCAACCATTGATCATGAGTTTTAATGGCTTAAAGTTGAAGTCTTGGTATGTAAATGAGTTAAACATGTAACCTAATAGTGTATGAACCTGTATGTGCCTAAAAATGGAGTCTTGAACGTATTTAATTGGTAAAATATGGACATTTGGATTGGTGTTTCGCTAAATGCAGAATCTGAGTTCTGTCGCGAAATATCCGGATATTGGGTTGGAAATATCCGGATATGGATATCCGGATATTGATATCTGGATATGGGGCTCTGCGGTATCCGAATATGGATATCCGGATATGATATCCGGATATGATATCCGGATATGCATATCGGGATATGATATCCGGATATTGATACCCGGATATGACCCCGACATATATCCGAATATTCTAGGTTTTCGATGAACAGTAAGGTACTATTCATACAGAACTGAGTTATGGGTTTGTGGACCCTAGTTTGATGAAGTTGAACTTCTGTAATAATATAACTAAGTCAGAATCAACGGATTAAGGGCTTAAGGCTTTGTGGGAAGCCTAAAGTCATAAAACGTAAAAGGGAAACGTAGTCTTTATGTTTATTCTTATGAGCTTTGATTATTGATATGATTGCTGGTCCAAAACAGATTGTGATTCTGCTGTGTGTTGGACTTAAGCTAGTGTGGACTCCTGGCATTGGGTAGTTAGCTTGCAAGGTAAGCTTTCGTGTCCTCGGTGTTGCCATTGTTGGTTCCACCATGTCTCATAGGGATGTGATTATATACATGATGTTGTTTTCATGATATACTTATTTGTTGAATTGCTATTGAGCTTTTATATGCGAGTGTCTTTATGATATGCATGTGGTGTTCCACCTATACGGTAAGCCTGAGTATGTGGTACATACAAGATGGTGAGACTGTGGGTGAGGTGCAAGTGGTTTTCCTTGTAATAACTGTAGGTAATAGACGTATTCCTGCATTTCTCTGGCCAGTAGAATAGTGATAACACACATGGCATGAATATATGTTACACTGCTTAGTTTTGGAACTGATACTGTTAAATGCTTTTGAAATTATATTGCACATGTAAGTGAGCTTAGGGTGGAAGATCCTTGAGGACCCCTTATCTTACTGAGATTTCTGTTTAGAGATCTCACCCCACATTTGGGGCGCTTATTTCAGGTTTAGGTAACCCAGGGGTTGAGACCTCTAGTGGCAGGAGGCCAGAGCTTAGCTGATAGATGATACATGTTTATGCTGCTTATGCTGATATGCTGTTATGATTGGATGCTGGATTCTGTTTACTGTTTTATGCTTTTAGCTTCATGTTATGGTTTCTGCTGTTGAGACTCGGTTAATTATGTTGTCTATTTAGTGAGCATGGGGATTGTCCATGCCACGTTGACTTGACTATGTCTTAGTTTGACTTGGAGTTGTAATAATGTATCAGGATATTGTCCGGACTATGTGTTGTAGATCTGTGACTATATACTCACACTTTATACTATATTGAGGTATTTTAGTTAGCTGTCTTTGCAATTTACATACAGGCGATGTTTTTATGGAAATGATTAAGTAATCAACTTGGCTAAGTATAATGACGTCATAATTGAAAAGAAAAAGATATTCCGCGAAATTTAAATTAAGCGTGGCTTAATACAATGACATGTTAACAAACCGGGCATACACGGGGTGTTAGAAGGTGTTAGGATCCCCAGAGACTACTTTATTTTGTTTACATGCTTGAGGGGGATGCCCCTGAGTGGTGGTACAATGCATCTCGCCCTTTTACTATTCAGGGAGAAGAACTGACATGGGCATTATTTGAAAGGCTATTTCATGAAGAGTATTTTCCCAGGGATGTCCGGGAAGCTAAGCAGGGTGAATTTGATAAACTGGTACAGGGTACCATGATTGTTGATGCTTATGTGGCTAAGTGTAATGAGTTGGTTAAGTTTGCGAACTACGGGGGTATGCTGCTGGCTTCTGAGTTTTTATCTGCTAAGTTTCAGAGAGGTCTGAATGAGAAAATCGCTAAGAAGATGTCTAATAATATTGTGAGAAACTTTGCTGATTTAGTTACCCAGTGCAAAAGTGTTGAAAATGTTTATAGCAGGTATCCAAAGTCTAGTTCTGCGAGGACATATGGTCCTTCTGGTAATAATAACAGAGGTGGCTACCATCCGAATAATAATAGAGGTAGGGGGTTGTAGGTAAGGCAGCCTTCGGGTCAGTTCAAGTGGGGTGGTGGTCAAAGGAGCAGGTTTAAAGACCGAGATTCTAATCCTCAAAGTGAGAAGTGTAAGAGGTATCATTAGTGGCCTTGTACTGCGGCTCCGAATTCTTGTTTCAAGTGTGGTAAGGTTGGGCACTTTGCTAAAGAGTATTACAGTAATACGGGGCAGGCTGTGAATCTGCAGGCCTTGCCATATGCTCCTACCGTTGGACGGGTATATACTACTAATGCGCAGCAGACGGAGAAGGCGCCAAATTTGGTTAAAGGTATCATTTTCATCTCTAATATTGATTTGTCTGTTTTATTTGATTTAGGGGCTACGTATTCATTCGTGGCGGAATATGTTGCTAAGGGTTTGGGGTTAAAGGTATCACGGATGATTCCCCATATGCATATTACTACGGCTATAGGAGAGGTTAGTGATTCCTCCTTTATTTGTAAAGAGGTCGGGTTTATCTACAAAGGCAGGGGATACACCATTGATTTGATTATCTTGCCCCTGGCCTCTGTTAATTTGATATTGGGTTTAGATTGGTTGTCTCAAAACTGCGCAATGATTGATTGCTGCAGCAAGAGTTTAATATTATCTCACCAGAAGCCCTCGATTACTCCGTCTCCCTTTCTGTCTATATGTCAGACAATTAAAGCCTTAAAGGCTGGTGATCTGGGTTATCTTTTCTTGGGTGGATTGGTGGGTGATAAGGAGATAGAAATTTCTATTATTCCGGTGGTTAATGAGTTTGTGGATGTATTTCCTGATGAGATACCAGAATTCCCACCTGAGAGAGATTGAGTTCTCTATTGAGTTGTTGCCTGGTGTGGGGTTTATCAGGCCGAGTGTATCTCTATGGGGAGCACCAGTTATACTTGTCAAAAAGAAGGATGGAAGCATGAGGTTGTGTACTGACTACCGGCAGTTGAATAAGGTTACGGTTAAGAACAGGTACCCATTGTAGCGTATTGATGACTTTTTGGATCAGTTGAGGGGTGCCTGTGTGTTTTCTAAGATTGATCTCCGGTCCGGAGACCATCAGATCCGGATTAAGACAGAGGATGTGCCTAAAACGACATTCCATTCTAGATACGGACATTACGAGTATCAAGTGATTCCTTTTGGGCTTACTAATGCCCCGGCGGTGTTCATCGACTATATGAATCGCATTTTTAAACCATATTTGGACCAGTTTGTAATTGTGTTCATTGATGATATTTTAATCTATTCTAAGAGTGAGGAGGAGCATATAGAGCATCTGAGAACTGTGTTGCAGATATTAAAGGATAAAAAGTTGTATGCGAAGCCATCTAAATGTGAGTTCTGGTTATCTGAGGTGCAATTTCTGGGTCATGTTATTTCTACTAGGGGTGTTGCAGTGGATCCAAATAAAATTGATGTTGTAATTTACTGGGAATGACCGAAGACTGTTACTGATATCCAGAGCTTTCTGGGTCTTGCTGGGTATTATCATAGATTTATAGAGGGGTTTTCCACAATGGTACTGCGTTGACCCGATTGACACGAAAGGATACTCCTTTTGTGTGGACCCAGGAAACTGAGAGATGTTTTCTGGATCTTAAAGAGAAATTGACTACTTCTCCTGTGTTGACCCTCCCCGATCCGGAAGGTGAGTTTGAATTATACTGTGATGCTTCCAAGAAAGGTTTGGGGTGTGTGTTAATGCAAGAAATGAGAGTGGTTGCTTATGCTTCTAGACAATTGAAGCCTCAGGAAGAGAATTATCCGACGCACAATTTGGAGCTTGCTGCTATTGTGCATGGGATGAAATTTGTTGAGTTCAGTGATCACAAAAGTTCGAAGTATTTGTTTGATCAGAAAGAGTTAAACATGAGAAAGCGGAGATGGGTTGAATTTATAAAAGATTATGATTTGAGCTGAAATACCATCCGGGTAAAGCTAATGTGGTAGCGGATGCATTGAGTAGGAAGTTTGTCAGCGTGTCCCAGCTGATGTTGTGGGATAATGAAGTGATTGAACAATTCTGTGATTTGAGATTGACGGATGTCTTCATAGGCATTATGGATGAATTTGTATGTTTACGGGTTGAAAATGAATTGCATGAGAAAATTAAGGAAACGCAGATGCAGAAAGACAGTATCAAGTATTTGAAAGGGTAGAGAAGGATATCTTTGAATGAACAGGGGTTATTGTTGTATCAGGGCAGGATTGTTGTGCCCAAAGAGTTAGCAGAGGAGGTAATGGTTGAGGCCCATAAGGGTTAGTATGTTGTCCACCCAGGTACCATAAAAATGTATCAAGATTTGAAAAGTAAGTTCTGGTGGCCTGGAATGAAGAAGGATGTTGCTGAGTATGTATCAAATGCTTAATTTGTCAGAAAGTCAAGATAGAACATCAGAAACCTGCTGGTTTACTTCAGCCATGGGATATACTGGAGTGGAAATAGGAGAGCATCTCTATGGATTTCGTTGTTGGTTTGCCTCGGACTCAAGCTGGTCAAGATTCAATTTGGGTTATAGTGGGCAGGCTTACGAAGTCTGCATATTTTCTACTAGTGTAAGTGGATTTCTCTATAGAGAAACTAGCTAAGTTATATGTAAAGGAGATTATAAGGCTCCACGGGATATCGATTAGCATTGTTAGTGATCGGGACCCGAAATTTACTTCTCATTTTTTGGGAGCCTTGCAACAGGCTTTTGGCACTCAGCTTAGGCTGAGCACTGCGTATCACCCACAGACTGATGGTTAGAATAAGAGGACCATACAGAAACTTGAGCTGAGAGCTTGCACATTGGAGTAGGGCACTGCTTGGGGAGGGTACTTGTCATTGGTGGAATTTTCTTATAATAACAGTTTTCATTCTAGTATGGGCATGGCACCGTATGAGGCATTGTATGGATGGAGATATCGTACTCCTACTTGTTGGACTGAGGTAGGTGATAAAGAGAGATTTGGACCAGATTTTATGCAAGAAACTACAGAACAGATTGAAATGATCAGAGAAAAACTTAAACAGACACAAAATCGGCAGAAAAGTTACTATGATAATAGACATTGACCGCTGGGATTTGAAGAAGGTGATCATGTATTTGTGCGGTTATCTCCAGTTACGAGTGTTGGTCGTGCATTGGGCGTGAGGGAGCTGAGTCCTCATTTTATTGGGCCGTATCAGATAATGAAAAGAGTAGGATTAGTGGCATATCAGCTTGCTTTCCCCCACAATTTTCGAATTTGCACGATGTGTTTCATGTTAACCAGCTGCGGCGTTATATTCCGGATGAATCACATGTGGTGATACCTATTGATATTGAAATTAGAGAGAATTTAAAGACTCCTATAGGCCCTATTGAGGTCCTAGACCGCAGCAAAAAGAGGTTGAGAAGTAAAATTATTCCAATGTTAAAGATTCAATGGGAAGGACGTACACCTGAGGAGGCTACTTTGGAACAGAAGGATGAGATTCTCCGGTTGTATCCTGAGTTAGCGGACATGTATGATTTAATTTTGCGGATAAAATTTCAAAAAAGAGGGCTGAATATAACACCTCACCTTTCTAAATCACATATTAATATATTAAATGAGGATTAAAGGGATAGATTAGTGAAAATCATGGAAATTAGGCCAAAATACAAAGAAAGGGCAAAACGGTAAATTAGCCATTCACACAACCCTAGGAAGGTAAAATTGAGTAGGAGGTCTCAAATGATAAAAATAAACCTGGAAATGGATTCAGGATGAAAAATTGAGTGGTTACGTAAGTTTCAGAAAATTCTGTGAATAATGTTTTTACCAGATAAAGATACCGCGGTCCAGTTGCACCGTAAAGCGTGTCGATTGAGTTTTGAGCTCTAGGTTTGGATATAAGTTATAAATGGTGTATAGGACTAGAAAATATGATTTCTGATGAAAATTGACGGAAATTAGTAAGTTTGGGGAAGCGTGCCTACGACGCGCGCAACAACTTAAAATAACATTTTCTCCGAATTAACGGAAAACTCAGGATTCATCTGATCAAGGGTAATTAAAGGACAATGGTTAATGTTAAAAATTAGAGTATCTAAATATGTTGTGAATTGACGTGCCTCTGGCAAGTGTGATTTTTCTGTGTTAAAATTGATAAGAATAGAGTTATAAGAGAGCAATTTAAATCTATATTTGCTAATTATATTGATTCTTTGTATGTCAATAATATTCACCTTTTAATTGTATTTTTAAATGAAAAAGAAGTGAGAATTATAAAAATCCTGTTAATGCAATTCTACATGGGTGCAGTACACTACAAGTCCCGGAAGCATGGCGCAGACCGGCACCAAACTGGCGCAAACCTGTACCAGTTTACGAACTTTGCAGCGAAGGCACCAAACTGGCGCTAAGTAGCACCAAAGTGGCGCTACCTAGCGCCACAACAAAATAAAAATTTGTGCAAGATTCATGGCGCTAATTGGCGCCCAAAGTGGAGAAGAATGGAGCCAATTAGAGCCCAAAGAAGGAGGAATGGCGCCAAGTGGCGCCACTATGGCGCCTACTGGCGCCGTTTTATGAATATGCAGTACCGGCTTTTGCAATCAGGCAGTAGCGTGGCGCTGAATTGCGCCAACCTGGCGCCAACTGGCGCCGGATTGCGGGATGGATGTACTGTGTTTCTGAGGGGCACTTTTGGAAAGAAAATAAAATATTATAAAAGGACCTTTTACACAATTAGGTCAGGGATTCTGATAGACACAGACACACATTTCGGAGGCAGATCTGGAGAGACTGGAGGAGAGGAGCTCTGTGGCGTTCTTCGTTCTTCATCTCTTTCTTAGTATTTTCTTTATCTTTTATTTAGTTTATGTTGAATTTTAGATCAGCAATCATGATGTTGATTGGCTAGATCTTTTTATTATAGTCAGGGTCACGATCCATATGTGAACCCTTGATACGAATGATTGATTTATGGTTGTTAATTTATATAATTATCTTTATCTTTACTCTGTGCGAATTTGATATTCCCTTTGTTAGAATTGATCGATCTGATAGTTGGGGATATTCTGAGGATCAAAACCCTAGATAGGAATATTGGGGTTTTGATCTCGAAAGGGGGTAAGATAACGATCTGTATGCGTGCTAGGAATAGACGTGTATATGATTGCAGATGCTTAAATTATCGCGTCCATTGCTTGATCCCATGAAAAACATTGCAAGGAATTGGGGTTCTTCATGGATTAAAGGGTTAACCCTGCAAGGAATTATGGGTTAATTATTAAATCTTTTTTAGATGATAATTTATCTGAGTAATTATATAGATAATTATTGTAAATCAATCCAGAGTAAAAAGTGGGGATCATTTGGTGAATGAACCCGGGCTGCAATGTTTCTTTAATATTTTACAAAAATCAATCTTTGTTCTTATTTTTATTCTTCAATATAAAAATTCAAAAACAAGTTTTTATTTTTTAATTTCACTCAATTTGACAATATTTGTTACACAAACCCTATTTGAATCCCTTCCATTCTTTAAGAAGTTTTTTAATTGATATCAGATCTCAATCCCTGTGGAGACGAACTTTTCTTATCACTTTATTACTTGTGCGATCGGTATACTTGTCGGTGAGCATCAAGTTTTTGGCGCCGTTGTCGGGGATTGGCGTATCTTATATCATATAATCTTGATCTTTAAGATTGGATTTGTGCATATTTGTGAATATTTTTATTTTCTTTATTTATTTTATATTTTATTGTTATTTTTATTTTTATTTTTTTATTTGAACAGTGCTACTGATCTCTTTTCTGAGTTGTATGCGAGGTACAATCCCAAAATTTCCACTTAATTTGGAAATCACTAGAGCAGAAAAGAGGAACAGAAAACTTGCTCGGAAGAAGCTTGCATTCGACGAGTTAGGAATTCTGTTCGAAGAAGCACAAACAATGGCTGGAAACAATGATGAAGTGGACAATCCGCTCATGGATACAATTCTTACACCAGCATTCAACATACCAGATTCAAGCATTGTTCATCCAGAAGTGTGTAACAACCATTGGGAGCTCAAGTCTGCCAATATTCAGTTGGTAGAGCGTGCTCAGTTTGGTGGAGAGGCTGATGAGGACCCTCACAGGTTCATTGACAGATTTCTGATGATCTGTGACTCCACTAAACACCCCCAGGTGTCCAATGATGCAGTCAGGCTGAGACTGTTTCCCTTTGCTCTTAAAGGGAAAGCCTTGAATTGGTTTGAAAGGCAACCAGCAAGAAGTATTCCATCATGGGAGAGTCTATCAAACAAATTCTTTGTTGAGTTCTTTTCCATAGAAAGATTTAATCAGATGGTGAATGATATCACCAATTTCACTCAGGCTGAGGGTGAAACTTGTTAGTATATGGGTGTCCTAGAGACAATCTTTTGATTAAATAAAGGACACTAGATGTAGAACTTTGTTTGTCGCAAATAAGTAAAAGCACTATTTATTCAGTTTCATATTGTGTCTCGATATTATTGTTAATATTATATGAACGAACTGGATAAACCCCTTGGAATAGAACAGGTATTTCTTGAGTATCTGTGATGAGATCACGATCATGAGGATTCAAGGATATCGCATGTCTATTCCTAATTATATGTTCCTAGTCTAGAGATACTGAGTTTGGGGATCAGTGATCTCGGGTAAGACTAGTACGACTTATCTACTTGTATATGGATACAAGGTAAAGACCTCATGAGCTACAAATATGGAGATGTCTTAGCTAAAGTCGTGGGTGGACCTATAAGAGTATAGCTCGCATTGAATAGACCCAAAAAGAGACTCTATGAGGAAATCTCACAGATAGTGTCATTAGAATAATCTCTTTATATTTGGGTATGTCTTTTCTTAGACCAGAAGTTATTACCTAGACTGTGTTCTTGAAGGCATGTTTTGATTGTATGCCTCGTGTAAAAACCCGCACCGCTAATTAAGGTAACTAGTGAATTAATTATGATAATTAGGAAATGATTACATAATTGACCTTAATAATTATTGGTGGGCTTAAATGATTATATTGAGTGAGTAAAAATGCTGAAAGTTGTTTTTCGGAAGAAAAATGCAGATACCTGTTCTGCTACCCGGTATAAATGCGTACCGGAAAAGTATCCCGGAAAATTATAACGAATGCATGATAGTTACTAGAATATTATGTAGGACTTGTAAAACAAGTTTCAAGTCAAAATAATGTAATCTGATGCTAGAACTGATACTGGCTATGGAAAAGCGCGTACCGGAAAGGTGCTCCGAAAAATAAAATAAAAATATGATAAATCTTAGAAAAATGTGTAGGTCTAGATTCCAAAGTTTGGGATCAAAATCTTTTGCGTTGCTATTAAGGTTAATACTACGCATTATGACCAATTGCCTTTAAATACCCTTATTATGGGCACAAAACCCTAGAAACTTATTTTTCCTACGTGAAGTGGCTGCAGCTTGGACTCCTTAGCTTCCACCCTCCTCCTTAGCCACATTGCTTGGGGAAAAACCTCCAAGTCACCTCCTTTCCTTGTGTTCTTCACATATTCTTCTTACAAACACTTGGTGGTGTGAGTTGTGAGGGTGTGAGACTACATTGGCTGCACACTCAGCCACTGTGAGTTGAGTTTTGAGGGCTGGTTTGGAGAGTTGAGTGTGGTGAGCCATGATCTTGGAATTCTAAGGTCCAAGAAGCAACCTTTGGTGCCAGGAACCAACCTTTGGTGTAGCATTTTCGTGCCCTTGTGTGTGCTGGACTGGGGAGCTGCATTGGGAGCTCCATAGGCACATTAAGTTGCTGAGTAAGCCTTGGGGTAAGTTACCTCACCATGATCATGAGTTTATCTTGCTTAAAAGTGGTGTCTTTGCATGTAAAGGGTAAAATGAAGTAACCAACACCTAAGTGAACTTGTATATGCTTAAAATGGATCCTTGGTCATGTACAAGTGTTAAAAGTTGAACCTTTGGAGTGGATATTCACGAAATGCAGAAACTGCATTCTGTCGTGAGATATCCGGATATTTTTCGAACAGATATCCGGATATGGTATCCGGATATTGATATCCGGACGTGGGATCTGGATATCCGGATATGGTATATCCGGATATGGTCAGTGTGATATCCGGATATGGCATATCCGGATATGTCCCTTGTAATATCTGGATATTCTGGGAATTCGAAGAACAGTAGCGGTGCTGTGTGAACAGGAAGCTATTGGGGGTTTGTGGACCCTAGATTAAGGAAGTTGAACTTCTGTAATTAATGAACTAAGTCAGAATCACATGATTAAGGGCTTATGACTTTGTTGGAAGCCCTAAGACGTAAAACGTAAAGGAAAGGCGTAGTCTTTAAGTTATATGCTTGTGATGTATAATTAATGATGTATTATTGGTCCATATCAGATTGTGATACTGCTGTGTTTGGACTCAAGAGTGGTTGGACTCTTGGCTTGGATAGCTAGCTTGCAAGGTAAGCTTTCGTGTCCTCGGTTTAGCCATGTTATGGTTCCTCCATGTCCCATGGGGATGTGGTTTATACATGCTGTGTTACATGCTTTGATGTTTTGGAAATGCTGTTGAGCTATTATATGCAATGTGCTTTTATGATATGCAAGTGATGTCCACCTATACGGTAAGCCTGAGTATGTGGCACATACAAGATGGTGAGGCTGTGGGTGAGGTGCAAGCGGTGTTCCTTGTACTTATGTGGGTATAGACGTATTCCTGCATTTCTCTGGCCAGTAGATTTTATAAACACACATGGCATGAATATCTGTTGCACTGCATAGTTTTGGAACTTATATTGTAAATACTATTTTTGAACTTATATTACACATGTAAGTGAGCTTGGGGTGGAAGATCCTTGAGGACCCTTTGCCTTACTGAGATTTCTTGTTTTGAGATCTCACCCCACGTTTGGGGACGCTTATTTCAGGTTCAGGTAATGTTGAGGGCTCAGGTGGCAGGAGGCCAGAGCTGAGTTAGACTTATCTGTGCTTTGCTGACATGATGGTTGCTGGTTATTTGACTGCTGTTTATGTTTTCAGTTATGATTATATTGAGACTGTTGTTGGGCATTGTGCCTTATTTGGTGAGCATGGGGTTTGTCCATGCCACATGGATTGTTATTGTCTTTTTAGCTAAAGTTGTATTAGTGTATCAGGATTTTGACCCAGGCTATGTGTTGTAGTCCTGTGGTTTTAGATACTCACATTATATTTATATATGAGGTATTTCAGTTAGTTGTCTTGCAATTTACATACAGGCAGTATTTTATGAAATTGATTAAGTAATCAAGTTGGCTAAAGTTAATGACTTCATAATTGAATTAAAGAAAAAGTTATTCCGCATTTTAATTAAGCGTGGCTTAATACGATAGTGTGTTAACATACCGGGTTAACACGGGCTGTTACACCTTGACTGCCTGAAACATGGAGACTCATAGGTATACTGTTGGGTGTGTCCTGAAAGTGCACAGGGCTAGAGTAATAAGCTGAAGGAATTCGTCAAATCTCTGTGAGAGATTAGGTTATCTGTAAACCGGAGAAATCGGGATGACATTTACAGGGACTCGGGAATCTATGCATAGTAAAAGAGATCATGAGATGATCTGCCTTTAGAGTCAGTAAATTGAAGATTCACTATTTCGAATAAAGCTTACCCTAAACCGCAGGGGTTGATATATTTCCTTACCCTAGGTTAATGGAAAGATAACCAAGACGAAGGGAAATACTTATGGTAACCAAATATGTGCAATAGAATGATCAAGTCATTAATCTGACTAGTTCTGGGGCAATAAAGCATTACTAGTGCTCTGTGTTGTCATTAATTGGGTTGTGGGCTTGTTGGGCCCAAGCCCATTTATGTCAGAAGATAAGTTGGACCTAATGGGTCACACACTAACACCTTGTAGTTATGATGAACTAGCTTTAAAGGTATTGGGCCTAATAATGGTTGTATGCCCAGGAAGCTGTTTGGAAGCCCACCTAAAAGGGTGGAGGGCGCATGGAGCTTAGTAATGGGCTTGGATAGTCCAAGACATTACTAATTAATTTAATTAGTTAAATTAATAATCAAATATTTGAATTTTAAATTTTGAATTTGAGTTTTGAAATTTGAAATTTGAATTTGGAATTTAAATTTTGAAATTCGAATTTTGAATTTGAAATTTGAATTTTGAAATTGGATTTTGAAATTTAAATTTTGAATTTGAAATTTGAAATTTTGAATTTTGAATTTTGAATTTGAATGTTTGAACATTTGAATTCAAGTGTTTGAATTCGAATTTGAATTGGCTATGAAAAGTTGTTTCATAACAAAAGGATAAGATAAGATCTTATTGGAACAAATTCCTTGTATCAAGAGGAGATCTTTGGAGATCACCATGATTTGTTTGGGGCGCACATTTGAAGTGATAAGGATGTCATCTTGTCATTTAAACAAAGCTCCAATCAGATTTGGTAGTTGAGAGAATAAGTGGGTGAGTTGGTTCAAATTTTGAATGCAACTACTCAACATATTTGGACCCTTTTTGGGCTGAATTATGCGCATGGAATAGGTAACTATATGATTGTTTTTAAATCAGAGTTTGAATAGGTTTGAACTTAGTTTCATGAGGATAAGATTGGAGGTTGTTGGCTAGATTTGATTTGCAACAACTCCAACTTATTCTCCTTGATTCCATGCGCCATTTTCAAAGTTGTTTGAAAGGAAAGTTTGATTTAATTAAATCACTCTCTTAACACACTCTTGTGCGCACAACACAAGACAAGTTCCTCTCCTTAGGGTTTTTAGAAAACCTAGCCTACACTCCTTCATCTAATGCACCATTCTGTAGGGTAGTTCACTACACCTTTCCAAACACAGTACCTAGCCTCCACCTTCACCAATTGGGCGCATAGCAAGCCTCATTGTGGTGATCATCAGGTGGCTTTCAAGAAGGAGTTCTTGCATCATTGACGAACGGTGGTGTGGATTACCATTAGAGGGTTTGAACCCTTCAGACCTGACAACTGATCTCCCTGACTGATCAGGCCAAAACAAACCAAACCAAATTAATTTTTGCGGCTCTGAAGCCATCTAGCAGCAGCAATGGGGTCATAGGACCCATCAAAAGTAGGTGGCTTATGCTTGCGGAAAGCATTCAGCCGGCGGTCAATCTCATCTCAATCCTCAGCAAAAGCAGGAACGGCCTGCATAGCCCCCGTCAAGTGGCTATCCTCACCCATATGACTCTAGGTGTCCTCTTGGTGACTAGGTGGAGGTGGAGGCGGTGGAGGTGGTGGAGGACACTGGCCAGCAGCATGACCTGCTCTCAACTTCTCTAACATGACCCTCATCATAGTCATGTTGGCCATCCGGTTCTCCTCCTGTACCTCTGCGGTGGCTCTCATGTTCGCCTCTCTAATGGCGTCCAGCATAGCATGATTTGCCAACCTCGTGGCCTCCTGGTCGGCTAGTCGGGCCGCCTGCATCTCAGCTAATGCAACCAGGACAAGATCCGGTTGATCCTCACTCGTACCCTGGTTCCTCCTTGGTTGCACCATGTATAACACCTCATATATTTAAATGTGTATTTTAATATTATAATGTGAAAGGAAAATTGTTGGATTAGTGAAAATCCAAGAATTATGGCCAAAATGGGCAAAATGGTAATTTGACAACCGTGTGTTCTGAGGCTTAAATATTGAGTTAGAGATTTCATATGACGAAAGTAATACTGGAAACGGAATCAGGGCGGAAAATCGAGTGAATAGGCAAATTTGGGAAAAATTGATGAATAGTGATTTTTAAGTGTTAAATACTGTGGTGTGAGTGTACCGATAGGTGTGAAATTTTTATCAATATTTTGGAGAAATAAAAATATGTCATGGACTGGAAAAATATGTAGATTAAGAATTTATGATCGGAATTTTTATCGGGATTAAAGTTAGATCGCGTGTGGGACCCGTGTGACCGAAGTCAATTAGCCCCACCTCTTTTTCTTCTTTTTTTCCTTCTCTTTTTCCCTCTTCATGCGCGCATCCTCTGTTTGTGAAGAACAAAACACACCCATTCTTCATCATTTCACCATTTTCTAATTTCTTCACCAAATCTCTTGATTTTGGTGTTGAAATCTATTGTAAACAACCTTCTAGATCCATTGCTAACACTTAGAAACCTTGAATCCATCTCTTGGCTGCATTTTTTGGCAAAAATCAGATCCGACCCATAGTGTTCTTGGAGTTCCTTGGAGCTTTTGGTCTTCCCTTGGCTTAGTGGAACCTTGGTGGTGAGCATACACTTGATTGTGAGTATATTTGTGGTATTTTTATGGTTGATTTCATAGATCTAGGAATTTATGCTCTAAACCTTTAATTTTAGATGTGTGATGATAGAGAGCCCAAATGGAAAAATGCTATTAGATGAAAAGGCCTTAGAATCATGCTTGTAAGCTAGAAATGCTATGATAATTTTTGGTGAAAAAGTTAGGTTTTTAACTTAGGAAAATTTGAGGAATTTTCATAAAAAATGAGTTTTGGTGTAATTTGGATTTGATGATTGTTGTAGGGTGCCTCACACGGACGGGATTGTGAAAAGTTGAATTGGAGCATACGTTTGGAACGGATTGGCTAAGTGTTGAGGTAAACCCTTGGAACTTGGGTTTAATCCCTAGTGTGCTCCATCACACCTAGTGGAAGGTTGTGGTTGGATTTTGTGGTTATGGCATTGTGTGATTGTGTGCTTGTATGCATATTGCTTGGATTTTATGAAAATTGTTTGGTCACTGGCCAGTTGACGTGTGTTGGGTTTGGACATCCGCTGGATCATTTCGATGGCGAAGTGCCAGTTGGAATGCCATGGGGTCGACTCATGGGAGCGACACCAGGATGAGCCAAACGTGGGACATCCGCCGGATAGGTCTCTTGAGGAGTTCCGATTAGGTTGGCCATGGAGTTTTCTCAACCATAGGAGAAGCTCTAGGATTGTCTCGGGAGTTATATGATGGAGTCCTTGAACATGAATCCATGCGTGGATGTTCTTGGGTGTCTCCAGTTGGTTGGTAATATTGTATTGCTTGCATATTACATGATGTCATATTTATACATTTTAGTGAGCCATGGAGTGGAGAGAGCCTCTAGCTCCATTGGTTTACTGAGATATATCCGTATATCTCACCCCGTGTTTGGGGGACCACATTTCAGGTCACTATGAGCCGGGAGGAGCTTCGGGCAAGAAGCCCGTATAGTGGACATTGGATTGGCATGCGGTGCATTGGGATGGCATGACATTTTGGAGGAGGACTATGGAGTGCACATAGCATGACATTAGTATTTGAGACTTAGGCCATGAACATATTGCATGATGTTATTGCCATGCTTTTGTAGTGTTCATGATGGTATACTAAGTCTTGTTTATAGCTTATTATTCATGACATGGATAATTGTATATTTTGAGTGAGCATGGGACTTGTCCATTGCCACATTCATTGCCTTTGAAGTCTTGATGATTATGTTGTAAAAATGGTCCATATTTGTGTGTAAATGGCCATTACTTTGAGGACTTTGTAAATGATGTATGTTTTAAGGAAATTGTATGATGGAAGGGCCTAGAGCCTACATTAGGATGTGTTTAAGTGTTGTGTGGAGTACTAAGATGTTTGGGATGGATTACACAACCTTTCTTGGGCTTAAAATGTTGTAATCTGTCATTTTTACTGCATAGTAATCGATTACCCAAGCATGGTAATCGATTACCATGCAACAGGGGACGAAAATTGGCTACTGTCTTCATTGGTAATCGATTATTGAGCTTTGGTAATCGATTACCATGTGAGGTAATCGATTACCCAAAGCTGGTAATCGATTACCAGAGCAGAGGAGGTCAAAATTTGGCTACTGCCTCATTTTTGACAGGTGGTAATCGATTACCACCCACTGGTAATCGATTACCACAGTGTAATTTTTCGAAAATTCAGGTTTTTCTAGACTAAAAGAAAGGGGCTTAACTTGATGGGTAGAACTCCAAATGATACGTGGTTAGAAACCACGCGTAGCTAACGTAAAGGACTATAACTTGGTAAAATGTGAGAGTAAGATGGTGAGTTTAAATGAATTGAATAAAAAGAAGGATGAATGATGTTAGCAAAATGTATGCTTCCGCGTATTGCATTTACAATTATAGTGTTGTTTTAATTGATTACGGAAAAAGTGTTGATGTAAGAAAAGGAATATGATAAAAGAAGAAAAAAATTGTCCGTAATTTAATTAACCCAATCACTGTGATTGTAACTGCGCTTAATATCATAATCAATGTTAACAATACCGATGTACAACGGGCTGTTACACCATGACTCTGCACAAGTTACACAAAGAATAAGTTGATCAGACCCACGCCATATGGTCACATATGCATTATCATAATACACACCAATCAAAGAGAACACAAGATAGACACGCAACGAAACATCCTAAGTTATTGCAATACATACAGGCTTTTCCCTAGAAAGTGCTCTGATACCATAAAATGTAATAGCCCGTGTTAACCCGGTTTGTTAACATACTATCGTATTAAGCCACGCTTAATTAAAATGAGGAATAACTTTTTCTTTAATTCAGTTATGACGTCATTAACCTTAGCCAACTTGATTACTTAATCGATATCATAAAATAATGCCTGTATGTAAATTGCAAGACAACTAACTGAAATACCTCATATATAAATATAAAGTGAGTATCTTAGTCACAGGACTACAACACATAGTCTGAACCAAAATCCTGATACTTTAATACAACTTTAATTTAAACAAGACATACTCAAGTCTATGTGGCATGGAAAAACCTCATGCTCACCAAATAAGGCAAAAATGGCCAACATAAGTCTCAACAGACAATATCATCATAAAGACAGCATGAAACATAATCAGCAATCAATATCCAGCATCCGACACGTCAGCATATCACAGTAATATCTAACTCAGCTCTGGCCTCCTGCCACTAGGAGTCTCAACCCCTGGGTTCCCTGAACCTGAGATAATCATCCCCAAACATGGGGTGAGATCTCTAAACAATAAATCTCAGTAAGACAAGGGGTCCTCAAGGATCTTCCACCCCAAGCTCACTTATATGTGCAATATAAGTTCTAAAAGCAGTATTTCCAATATTAGTTCCAAAAGTATGCAGTGCAACAGATATTCGTGCCATGTGTGTTTATACTATCTACTGGCCAGAGAAATGTAGGAATACGTCTATACCCACATAAGTACAAGGAACACCGCTTGCACCTCACCCACAACCTTACCATATCGTATGTACCACATACTCAGGCTTACCGTATAGGTGGACACCACATGCATATCATAAAGGCACATTGCATATAACAGCTCAACAGCATTTCCAAATATCAAAAGCATGTAACACAGCATGCATAAATCACATCCCCATGGGATATGGTGGAACCATAACATGGCTAAACCGAGGACACGAAAGCTTACCTTGCAAGCAATCAATCCAAGCCAAGAGTCCAAACACAATAGTATCACAATCTGTTATGGATCAATAATATATCATTAATCATCAATGAGAGGGATCAATGCAAAAAGGTATCAACTTTGCTCATGGGAAGGTGAAGAAAACTATTGGAGTAGTGCTCAAGCCTGGTCAGCCCACTCACGCACAAGAGGTAGTTTTCTAGGGCATTGTGCCCTTAGTGTGCCTACCTATAGCCACAAGGCCACTTAACGCGCAGTATTAGCATTAATAGCTACACAAAATATTTTGATCCCAAAATTAGGAATCTTAACCTACTCGATTTTCTAAGATTTTTCATATTTTTATTTTATTTTTCGGAGCACCTTTCCGGTATGCGCTTTTCCATAGCCAGTATCAGTTCTCATTATTTTGACTTGAAACTTGTTTTACAAGTCCTACATATTATTCTAGTAATTATCATGCACTTGTTCTAATTTTTCGGGATACTTTTCCTGTACGCATTTAAACCGGGTAGCAGAACCGATATCTGCACTTTTCTTCCGGAAAACGACTTTCAGAATTCTTACTCACTTACTATAATTATTTAAGTCAAATAATAATTATTAAGGTCAATTATGGAATCATTTCCTAATTTATCATAATTAAATCATTAATTACCTTAATTAGCGGTGTAGGTTCTTACAGAGAACGTGTCCATACCTATACGTTTTACCTCTTTTTTATTGGATATTACTTGTGGGAAGTGGAATTCTAGATCTTTGGTGGCTCCTATGAGGGTCCACGTCCAGGTTCATAGCTGTCATATTAGGATTCATGATAATAATGGGATTTTTCCTTTATATGCCTAAACTTTTTTTTCCTCTTGCCCTTCATTGGGTCTTCTAGAGTGTGAGCCCCTTATATGGGTCCATAAAAGAGATCTGAAGAAGATGAGAGAAAAGGGATAGAGAGAGAAATTATGTATTTCATATGTTTGTTATCTCAATGTAAACAGTATATGAAAGCTTTTATATATACAGAAGATACAGACACGTCTATAGCCACATCATCTAATATTCTAATGAAACTAATCTACTTGGCTATTTACAGAAGTACCCCTATATTTATACACTAATATGCCCCCGCAAACTCAGGGTGGATGGAAATGAGAATGAGAATCCATCACCATGAGTTTGTCCTGTAAAACAGAAAAGCGTTAAGCTGAGAGACTTTTGGTGAGAGTGTCAGCAAATTGGTCCAGTGCTGGAATGTGGCAGACTTATATGTCTTTTGCAATGACATGCTCTCTGACAAAGAAGATGTCTAGCTCCTTATGCTTCGTTCGTGCATGCTGATTGTGAGACAAAGACACAGTGCTCAAGTTATCACAGAGAATCAGGGGAGGAGTGAACTGAACTTGAAGCTCAATTAGAAGAGACTTGAGCCAAAGAACTTCAGCTGGCTATAGCAAGATTTTGATATTCTGCTTCAGTGCTAGAACGAGCCACCAAATTTTACTTCTTAGACCACCAGGAGACTAGATTGGAGCCAAAGAACACACATGCTCCAGAAGTAGACCGACGATCATCCGGATCACTAGCCCAATCCGCATCACAAAAGGCTGTGATAGAAAAGGAATTACTAGGATTGCAGGGTTGCATCAGTATTCCATGATGTAGAGTGCCATTAAGATAACGTATGATCTTTTTTACAGCAGCCAAATGTTCTTTAAGTGGCTGAGCCATGAATTGGCAGGCTTTATTGACTGCATAACTAATCTCAGGTCTAATGAGAGTAGCATATTGTAAAGCTCCCACAATGGAGCGATAGAATGAAGGATTTGAATAATAATTGGACCCAAATTTAGAGAGCTTGCAGCCAGATTGAAGGGGAGTGGAGATGCCTTTTACATCATCCATATTTGCTTTGAGAAGTAAGTCCCTGATGTATTTTGCTTGAGAAAGTATCAGTGCACCAGAGGATGTTTTCTGAACTTCTATGCCAAGAAAGAAATCCAGCTCACTGAGATCTTTAAAACCAAATGAGATGTTCAGTTTTTGTATCATTGATGAATAAAAATTGAATCACTCCCAGTGATGATTATATCATCAACACACACTAGGAGAAAAATGCATAGAGAAGACTTCCTATAGATGAATAATGAAGGGTCACATCTGCTAGGCATAAACCCAAGATGCAGTAAGGATGTTTTTAGTTTATCAAACCAGGCCCTTGGTGCCTGTTCTAAGCCATAGAGTGCCTTGTGTAACCTGCAAACAAGAGATTTGTTAGGTGACTCAAATCCAGGGGGCTGTTGCATATAAACCTCCTCCTCAAGAATGCCATTGAGAAAGGCATTATTAACATCTAGCTGTCTGAGTGACCAGCCAAAAGAAATTGCAATAGTTAGAATAGTTCTGATAGTGATGGGCTTTACAACTGGAGAGAAAGCTTCAGAATAATCAAAGCCAACTTGTTGATGGAAACCTTTAGCCACCAATCTAGCTTTGTACATATTAATAGAGCCATCTGCATTTTCTTTAACCCGAAAGACCCACTTGCAGCCAATAGTTGTTCTATTGGGAGGGAGAGAGACCAAAGACCAAGTGCAATTTGCCTGAAGAGCATTAATTTTGGACTGCATAGCTGAAAGCCAATTGGGATTGGCCAATGCCTGTTTGATTCTGCTGGGGTCAAGAGAGGTTAAGAGTATTTGGGCATCTTAGCAGTTTTAGACCGAGTGGTGATCGAGTGATTAGGTGAGGAAGGAAAGGAACCAAATGGAACATATTCAGACCCAGAACTGATGCTAGAAGAAGAGGAAGAAGGAGGACTAAAGTAAATTGCAATAGGGGAACCTGGACTGATGGTGCCACCACTGCTAGAAGTTGATGACATTGGACTGATGGTGCTACTTCTACTAGAAGCTGATGTAGGTGCTGGGACAGGAGATTTGCGTGTTGATGTTGATGCTGGTGTAGATGAGGTGCTGTTTGAAGATCCTGAGCTAGTTGAGCTGGTACCACCACTGCTGGAAGTTGATTCAGAATGATGGAAGTCAGGTGTAGAGGTAACTAGAGGGATTAAGTTCAAAATAGATGGGGAAAGGTCAGGGGCAGTAGTGGTGTTCAAAGGAAACCAGGAAGAATAAGGAAATTTGGTTTCATTAAATTGTACATCCTTTGAGATAAAAAGTCTCCTAGAAGAATTAAGGCATTTGTAGCCTTTGTGACTTGGAGAATAACCAAGAAAAATGCATTCATTGTTTCGAAATTCCAATTTATGATTGTTGAGGGGCTTAGGAAAGGGAAGCATGCACAACCAAAAACTTTGAATGACATGTAATCAGGGACAGTTTTGTGTAACTTTACAAAGGGAATTTCAAAGTGTAAGGCAACAGTGGGTAGTGAGTTAATGAGGTAAACAACATAAATAAAGGCATGATCCCAGAATTTGATGGGTAATGATGCATGAGCAAGAAGAGTGAGTCCAGTCTCAACAATATGCCTATGTTTCTTTTCTACCACACCATTCTGATGATGAGTATGTGGGCAAGCTATTCTATGCACTACACCAAGTTATTTGAGAAGTTGATTGAAGGAACGAAACCCCCCCCCAGTCAGTTTGTAGAGCTTTTTATGGTGGACTGAAAATGATTTGACACAAGTGCTTGGAATTGAGTGAACATGGTTAAGGCTTCAGATTTATGTTTTAGAGGATAAATCCAAGTATAACGAGAGTGAGCATCTACAAATGATATATAATATGTAAAGCTCATTATGGATTTAACAGGGGCTGGTCCCCAGAGATCACTAAAAACCAAATCAAAGGATTTTGCATATACTTTTATATATACAGAAGATACAGCCATAACAAATAATTATTTTGATTACCTAAATTTATATATAATTATTTCTATTCTATTTACATACTCAATTATTAAAAGTTAGTAAACTAAAAGTTGCAACAAATTGTTGAAGAGCAAGTTGATATTATTTTGAGTTAGTTATATTACTAACTGTAGTTACTAAGTCTTGGGTTGATGCTCTTTTATCAAAATCTAATTGGGCTTGGTGTATGAGAAGAGCCCGAAAGGCTTAGGGATAGGGGTTTTTGGTGCTTATGTTAATAGTCTCACTCTAGTCATTAGCCTCCAGTGTTGTTGCTAATAGACCCGAGAATTGAGAACTTAGAGTTCCCACACACTCCTTTCTCTCCCCCCTGAAAATAGTTTAGGAGATACTACCATCCTCCTAAGCAGTGGCGGACCCAGAAATTAATATGATGGGGGGCGAAAATTAAAAAATATTATATTATAAATAAAAATACTTACTGTACAATATAAATCAAATATGATTTCTAACTATATTTTTGAATGAAGTTACTGTATTATTGTTAGTATATGGGTGTCCTAGAGACAATCTTTTGATTAAATAAAGGACACTAGATGTAGAACTCTGTTTGTCGCAAATAAATGAAAGCACTATTTATTCAGTTTCATATTATGTCTCGATATTACTGTTAATATTATATGAACGAACTGAATAAACCCCTTGGAATAGAACAGGTATCTCTTGAGTATCTGTGATGAGATCACGATCATGAGGATTCAAGGATATTGCATGTCTATTCCTAATTATATGTTCCTAGTCTAGAGACACTGAGTTTGGGGATCAGTGATCTCGAGTAAGACTAGTACGACTTATCTACTTGTATATGGATACAAGGTAAAGACCTCATGAGCTGCAGATATGGAGATATCTTAGCTAAAGTCGTGGGTGGACCTATAAGAGTATAGCTCGCACTGAACAGACCCAAAAAGAGACTCTATGAGGAAATCTCACAGATAGTGTCATTAGAGTAATCTCTTTATGTTTGGGTATGTCTTTCCTTAGACCAGAAGTTATTACCTAGACTGTGTTCTTGAAGGCATGTTTTGATTGTATGCCTCGTCTGCCTGAAACATGGAGACTCATAGGTATACTGTTGGGCGTGTCCTTAAAGGGCTTTGGGCTAGGGTAATAAGGTGAAGGAATTCGTCAAATCTCTGTGAGAGATTAGGTTATCTGTAAACCGGAGAAATCGGGATGACATTTACAGGGACTCGGGAATCTATGCATAGTAAAAGAGATCATGAGATGATCTGCCTTTAGAGTCGGTAAATTGAAGATTCCCTATTTCGAATAAAGCTTACCCTAAACTGCAGGGGTTGATACATTTCCTTACCCTAGGTTAATGGGAAGATAACCGAGACGAAGGGAAATACATACGGTAACCAAATATGTGCAATAGGATGATCAAGTCATTAATCTGACTAGTTCTGGGGCAACAAAGCATTGCTAGTGCTCTGTGTTGTCATTAATTGGGTTGTGGGCTTGTTGGGCCCAAGCCCAGTTATGTCAGAAGCTAAGTTGGACCTAATGGGTCACACACTAACACCTTGTAGTCATGATGGACTAGCTTTAAAGGTATTGGGCCTAATAATGGTTGTTAGCCCAAGAAGCTATTTGGAAGCCCACCTAAATGGGTGGGTGGTGCATGGAGCTTAGTAATGGGCTTGGATAGTCCAAGCCATTACTAATTAATTTAATTAGTTAAATTAATAATCAAATATTTGAATTTCGAATTTTGATTTTGAAATTTGAATTTTGAATTTTGAAATTTGAATTTGGAATTTATTTTGAAATTCGAATTTTGAATTTTGAAATTTGAAATTTGAATTTTTAAATTTGAAATTTGAATTTGAATTTTGAAATTCGAATTTTGAATTTGAAATTTGAAATTTTGAATTTTGAATTTTGAATTTGAATGTTTGAACATTTGAATTCAAGTGTTTGAATTTGAATTTGAATTGGTTTTGAAAAGTTATTTCATAACAAAAGGATAAGACAGGATCTTATTGGAGCATATTCCTTGGATCAAGAAGCATCTTTGGAGCACTTCCTTGGGCTGTTTGGTGCGCAAGTTTAAGTGATAAGGATGTCATCTTATCACTTAAAACAAAGCTCCATTCAGATTTGGTGGTTAAGGGAATCAGTGGGTGAGTTGATTCAAATTTTGAATGCAACTACTCAATATATTTGGTTGATTCAAATTTTGAATGCAACTACTCAATATATTTGGACCCCTTCTAGGGCTGAATTATGCGCATGAAAAGTATACTATATGATAGTTTATGAATTTAAGTTTAAATTATTTTGAACTTAATTTCATGTGGATAAGATTGGAGGTTGTTGGCAAAATTGGTTTTGCAACAGCTCCACCTTATCCTCCCTGTTCCATGCGCAAACTTCAAAGGTTTTTGAAAGTTGGTTTTCATTTTGAATGAATAAAATTCCCTCCTCCTCTCATCAAGGTGTGCGCATATATACAGCCTCCTCACCTTAGGGTTTTGTTAAGAAAACCTAGCCAACTCTCCTCCATCTATGCACCATTCTGTAGGGTAGTTCACTACACCTTTTCAAACAGAATACCTAGCCTCCACCTTCACCACTTGTGCGCATAGCAAGCCTCACTGTGGTGTTCATCTGGTGGCTTTCAAGAAAGGGTTCTTGCATCATTGACGAACGGTGGTGTGGATCACCATTAGAGGGTTTGAACCCTTCAAGCCTGACATCTGATCTCCCTGACTGATCAGGCCAAAAACAAGGTAACATCATGTTGTCTTAAAGCATGAACCTATGTGTGCATGTATGTTCCGCAGTAAAATTTTTGTTTTACACCTTACATGCATCGGCCTTCATAAGCCAGTTTACTTTCAAGTGGTATCAGAGCCCGGTTGCTTTACCATCGGCGGGTGATGGTACCTTGTTTGTGAAAGGAGTTTTTCACGGTCAAAAATCTTTAAAGGGTTAAAGTTTAAATTCTGCATATGGATTTTGAATCACAAATCCTTTAAAGTGTTAAAGTTTTTGTTTTTATGAACATGTAAATTTGATTCTGTGTTCATAAAACATTATGCATCATGGTTTAGTTTCTTTTTCTTTATGAAAGTTTTAAAAGGAACACCCTTTTTGAAAGGGTAGATTCGGCCATGGAGGGTACTAAGAGTACCTTGAATGATTTCTTATTTTTCTCCATGAATTGTGTCATGTTTATATGCATGAAATTTTGTGACAAAATTTATCATATAGTCACCTATATGATTCGGCCATGAAGGAGTTTATGGCTACATGCATGGTTTAATTTTGTTTTCTTTGAGAAAGAATTAACAAAAATTGAATTAAAATTGTTATTTAAATTCCGCCAATGAGAAATTTAAGATTATGAATCTTGATGATATTTTGATGTTTAAATGTTAAATGTCAAAATATATGTGAAAATATTATGTGATAATATAATGTTTGTGTTTGCAAGTTTTGAACTTTTCAGGTACAAACAGGAAGGGGATGGTCATGGTGCCCGGATTTGAATTTTGAATTTTAAATTAATGTGTAATCGCGCCTTTTAATTTACAAGTGTATTTGTAATTTAAATTTTGTAATTTTGTCCCTCCAAAGATGTTATGGAGTTTCTTTAATTATTTGTAATTAGAGAAATAGGCTAGTGGCGTATAGACGACAAGCGGCCGTTGCTTAAAGAAGCAAAAAGGACAAAAGCGCGAGCACCATGGCTATCTCAATATAAACTGTTTATATGCATGTATGATTAGAACGTCTAGTATGCATGAATTGGGCAAACCGCGTTTTGTATGGTTATTATGTTTGTCCAATAGCGACTAGTGTATACCGATAGATGTTTGACATAGGTAACGACTAGCATGATAACTTACAATATGCGTTTGATGGGACCTAATTAACCGTAAAATAAAAGGAACCCTTAAAAGGAATAAATAATTAAACATATGATTACCTCCCACCACCAATGCTACTCAAAACTCTTCTACATAGTGGTGCTCCACAACTCAGTTAGGACCCACTATTTCGTTGGGCTAGAGTAGTGTTTGAAGTGTAAGACACTTAGGGTGCTGGTTTAATGCTTAACTAAGACATAAGTTGCAGGCACAGCCGGGCTTATGTGCTTAGGGTAATGGTGCTAGGTTGGTTGCATGAGATGCACCACTAAGTGACAAAGAGTTGTCAACCTAATGTTAAGAGAGGGTATGAGATACTGTTGATAAAGATCAACCCATTATTTAAATTAATCTTGCGGTCTCAAACGAAGATTAAAGTAAATAATCGCACTCTTAATCCCACTAAGGTAAAATCTAAAGTAGATTAACCCTAAGTCAAAAGGAAGGGTAATTGACTTAGATAAAATAGTGGGAGGGGCAAATTATTTCAAGTCTTTAATAATTTGCTTTTAACTACATAACCGTATATTAACTAAAATCATATTTACATCTTTTTCAGCTTTTAGTATGACTAATCAACTGTCACTGCATTCAATCCTCGATACGAATGAACTAACCGGTTCAAATTTTATGGACTGGTATCGGAACTTAAGAATTGTTCTTAAGACCGAAAAGATAGCTTATGTCCTTGACACTGCTTTGCCTATTGCGCCTAAGGAAGGGGAAGATGGGTTCACGGAATTTGATTTCGAAACCCACAAGCAACACATGGATGATAATGTGTTGGCTTGTTGCATCATGCTGGCATCCATGTCGCCTAAACTGTGTAAATAGCACGAGCATATGGATGCCCCCTCTATTATCATGCATCTCAAGGAGCTGTTTGATATTAAAGGCAGACATGAGAGGTATGAGACCTTTAGGGAATTGTTCCTGTGCAAGATGACTGAAGGCATGTGTTTTAACCGCCATGTACTGAAGATGATGGCACTCATTGAGAAGCTAGAGGGTCTAGGATTCACAATGGATGCTGAATTAATTAATGACTTAGTTCTATCATCACTTCCTCCTTCTTTCAGTGAATTCAAAATGGATTACAACATGCATGGGATGCTTGAGAACTTGCCAGAGTTGTTAAGGATGTTAACAACTGCTGAAATGTCTATCAAGAAGGATGAGACACAAGCTCTTATGGTTGGTGGGCCTGAAAGGGCCATGGGTAAGGGCAAGGAGCCTACAAAAGGCAACTCCCTTAATCCCAAAGGTAAACCCAATAAGAAAAAGGGAAAAAAGAAAGGTAAGGGAGCACCTAAGGACAAAAGCGATGCTGTGTGCTTCCATTGTGGCAAAGATGGCCATTGGAAAAGGAATTGTCCAGACTACCTGAAGAGTGTGAAGGAGCATGGTGATGCTTCAACCTCAGGT